>CAJNOP010000509.1:9725-32723 GCA_905250075.1 Rotaria sp. Silwood1
TGTGAGCCTGGGCTGCGGCGCAGAATGCGTGTGTGGGTGCGGGGCATGCGTGGGACGATTTGGTCAAAGTTTGGAATTGATGAACTGCTTGTAAATGCGATCTCATTTGATCTTTTTCGAGAGTTCAGCTTAGATCAAATGAACTGCTTAATGAGTTCTACCGACCCTAGAGGAACTGCTTGAGCAGTTATACTCAGATCGACACCTGATTCAGGATGTCATCTAATGGGCCTCAACTGTTCTGAAAGATAGACTGTTTTTTATCGAAAACTAGAATGCTGACACTGACACCTGGAATTCTGAAGACACCGCCTGAACTGTTACAGACATCATGCGGGTTGCTAGTGGCATTATCTGGATGTTATAAACATCACTAGACAGCTGGTAGCGCATCTGGGTTACTGTAGGCATAACCTCAGATACCAAATGTATCAGTTGAGTTGTTCACAGCATCATAAGTGATGCCTTTCCCTTTCCATGTGACGCTTCTAGCATCACATGTAATATAACCAGTGGTAACACGACTGTTGCTTCCAAAACAGATGCTTCCGCGACAGTTCCTCCCCAGGCACTTGCTCCCGCGACGCTTGCTCCCCAGTGAGGGTGTGGGGTGTGGGTGTCGGTGTGGGTATGAGAGATGCTGTGACTATGAATGTCCGTCACTTCTTCGCCCAATTGCACACACATCAGTGTCCGGAGAACAAGTGCCGCTGAGGAGCAACTGTCGGTGGGGAGCATCTGCCATGTAATCATAACCAGAATCCCGGGTGATGCGCTTAGCAGCCTAGGCGATGTCTCTAGCATCCTATGCATGCTTCTATCATCCAAAGTAATATATTTAGGAACTCAGGCAATCTCTCTAGCATCCTAATGATGTTACTAACATCTCATGTAATGCTACTGGTATGCTAGGTGATACCGCTGGAATTTCAGGTATCGGTACTGCTGTGGGTGCTAACTAAGGCTATGAAGCGCGCGTGTGGGTTGCTACGGGTGTGCGCTCCTATCTGGGTCTAGGATTCGGATGTGATTTCTGGAGTGGATTTGAGCGTTGAGATGTAGTTGTTAGTATTAAGGTTCCAGTTGCCATCGTTCCATTTCAATATTACAGCGAAACTCTGTGGCCGCATCAACAGAACAGATAATCAATTTTTGGAAGATGTATTAACTTAACATAGAAAAGCTAGAAAATTTCATTTAGCATAAAAATGTCGCTGTGATGAAGTGTCGTGCGCGGAAATATCTTGTGATCAATAGTTAATATAATTTTAAGGGTTAGCAATGTAGGTCTCGGCATATCGCCGAGTTTTTTCCCTAATCTAATGACAAAAATTGCGGGTTGATATCAATATGTATACCAAAGAATTCAGAAATTAGGGACACTGTTATGCAACAAGGTTCATTTTCTCAAACAATAAATGGAAAAATGAAAAATCCGGCTCTGTTAAGTTGTGAGGACCCAAGACCAAAACCGAATCGAATTGAGTTCAAATTTTCTCATTCTTTTCGGTGTCTGATTCGTACATAGTTTTCTCTTCGATTGAAAACCTCACCAAAAATAGGAGGTAAAGTAGTTGACGATTCTGTTATATACAAGGAGAAACAAACATGAAAATTGACTTCGAGAAAATTACAAATGATTTTTGACATTAAAATGCAACGGTTTCTGGTAAGACTATACAAGAAATTTCACTGTCACAATGGGTGAGGGTGTTTATCGTCCATTTAGGGTGTGGGTGTGGGTCGCAGTGGGTTTCAGTCTTCTGTGCAACGGTGCACGCCTACATCCACACCTTTCTTACTTTTGAGATCGTTTATCGAAGAAATAGGAAGCAAAGTGATAATGGATCTTTGTTTATATTTTCAGATATGAACCTTGTTCATTTTATTTAATTCTATTCTAATTTCTTCTTCAATTGACCTCACTGAATCTATTATTAAGGATGACACTCGACTCTATAGATTTGGAGACTGGCATCCCTTACACGGCAAAATTAGCAACGAATGACTCTTACGCTCTGTATGGGAAAATATCAAAATGCCCAAGTCAAACGGGAAAAGGAGCTATATTAGATCAAACAATTTCATTGGCAAAGGCTCGTATCCAAGGCAAGCAATTTGATTGTTGCAGCCCTGATAGGTTTAATATAATAGGGTCTAACCCAGACGTAATTAAATCAAAACCTGTCGAAAGCTGTGGCAATCAAATGACAGCCAACCAGACCACTTCCATAGCTTCTCAGAGGACTCTATCTGGAAAACCCGTTTACAAGAACATTGAGCCCAACAAATTCTTCGCGGATGTGCGTCGTAGAGTTTTGGACCTACATCGTGATCTTTCAAGAAAAAACAGTGTTCATTCGACAATATCTATGAAGGCAGCTGGGTTTCACTATATTAATATCAGTGATACATTTCGATGCGATAGATGTCAACTCGAAGTATCCGAATGGACGCTCGATATGAAACCGTTTTCTATTCATTCAGAACGTAGTCCAAATTGTCCATTCGTTCGTTCTCTGAAACCATCAAATCTTGTCTCTCAACTGCCTTCATCATCTGTAATGACTACTACATTTAAAATACCGACTACCAATACAGATCAATCGGAGAATTCCTGCAAACGTCAACAATTAGAAATATCCAACAATAGGATTCAGATACAGACACTTTTCGAAGCAGAGATACTAAAAAAAATACGCCGTCGCACTTTCTCGCATTGGCCTCACAAAAAGTCGCCATCTCGAGCACAAATGACAGAAGCTGGATTTTTTCACTGTAATGTCGGTGATCGCGTGATATGTTTGTACTGTAATCTCATCTGTCAACAATGGACACCAAATGCAGACGATCCATGGCTAGTACATAAAACCCTATCACCTAAATGTCCCTATGTGGTTGGCATGCTGGCACGTCGCGAAACGATGCCTCTAGTGGTTCTGAATGAAAACTCCGCTAGCAATCAATCATCAGCGGTAGCGGGTACCGAAGCGCTTCGTTCAAATGGCATTGTATCTACCGCAGCTTGCCACAGCGCATTTATCGAAATACCGAAGCGGTATGCATCATTTGCCAATTGGTCCAGCGAACAGCTACCTGCTGTCGATGATCTTGTTCGAGCCGGATTCTTCTATACTGGTAAAGACACAATTGTGACGTGTTTTTATTGTAACGGATCACTTCAGAACTGGGGCTCTAATGATAACCCAATGATTGAGCATGCAAGATGGTTTCCTCACTGCGCCTATGCCAAACAACTCTGTGGCGATGATCTTTATCGAAAAATTGAGGAATCAAAACGATTGGCTCAAGGTTAGTGAATATGTCATTAACTTGAACAATTTTGAATAGGGAAAATTTATCTGAGACATGAGAAGTCTTGAATTTCTACAATGAGGAAGTCTAGCAATTCTCTAGTTTATTTTGATTGTTAAAATTTATGAGATCTTTTGGACTCTCAAAACATTATTCGCTACGAGAATCGTGAAAATAAGAAAATTATGTGGAAATTTAAAACTGTCGAAGATTTCAGTCATTTTGAGAATTTGAATAATTGTAAGGATTGTGAGCATGATAGCAGTGTCAAGAATAGGTATGCTTCCAGTAACATCACTAATGGAACCAAAGTATAGCATTTTGAGATTGTTTTAGCTAGTCATATAAACGACAGCACTACATATATTGACAAAAGAGCGATTACCTACGTATTGGTAGACAAAAAGTTTTGTTATCTACTTACTTTTATATAGTGCAAAGTGGTAAAATGGCTACGCACAATGATCTAGTTGAATAGATATGGCCGGTATAGATTTACTAGAAGGTTATTGTTGATTGATTTATTTATTTGCTGAAAACTTATTCAAATGCTCTTTCTCGCTTTTTTAGCAAAGAGTAAATGTTTCCTTTTCTACTAAGTGGTAAATCAGTCAATACTATAGTGGTTGAAATCAATTGAAATTCATAAGTGTTACATGAGTTGATTGCATCGAGTTTTCTCTATGATTAAATTAAATTGCTATCTCCGATCGGTTGTGTTGGAACAAAAAACTGACAATGGTCAATATTTAGAACGATAACAATTTTTGAACAAAATTGCCTAAAGATGCCAGATAAGAATGCTCGTATATTCGTTACTTGGGTTCAGTTTTAGATGAGATTTACTTTGTGAATTTGCTATATAAGCGCTCGTGCTCTCTAATATATAACGTGCTAATTTGGTTTTTGTTAGAACGTGCCAGAGCAAATGAGCTGGAGAACTACGGGAATATAAATACGCAAAAGCTACAAATAGCCGATGAAAGCACATTATCACGTTATGTTGCTGCTCGTCTGGACTTAGCAATGTCGCAAAGACTTCTGGATAATCCGTTTAAATTGTCGGTCATCAAACGATGTTGGGAAGATCAACTTCGATTAAAACGTAAACTTAAATGACCTTTCTTTTGGTTTGCAGAGTTTTCCATAATTATAAATGTCATTTTAGAAGATGACTTCGAAACAGATTCGGATCTACTGATAGCTTGTACCATTCTTCAGAAACAAATCGATTGTATTAACGGTAAAAAAGAGAATATTATCGTGCCCAGCGTGAGAATGCAAGAAATACGTGAGCAGGAGCAAGCAGGTATGTTTCGTGAAAGCAAGTATCTTGCATCAATATTTACCATAAAACAATTGTTTAGAAATGCGCACTAGATCATCTGCATCGGTACCCAATTCTACAGTGCAAGAAAATATTGCTAGACCGACTACTTCAAATGTCGAAAGGACACATCCACCGAATACGTGCAATAGTGAATCGAATTCTAGGGTTCCGGCAAAACCAACTCTTGAAGAAACAACAGCAGCGAACAAAGTTCCTAAAACCGCATGCCCAGAGCCAATGCAAACCAGTGCTGCCACTTTGATGAATCCTTGTGCTTTATGCATGAGCGAAGAAAAACGTATTGCATGCATTCCATGTGGACATTTCGCCACATGTGTGCCATGTGGCCACTCACTGCGATCATGTCCAATATGTAGGCGAGAGATAGAAGCATTCGTTCGTGTTTATCTTTAGCATCTTCACTAAAACTATTGTTTTTGTTATTGTTATTATTGATACATAGCCAAGTATAGAAGATCACAGAGGGACACCGTGTGCTGAATGATGTGAACAGTTAATTGTAAAACCATACATACAGAGGAAGAGGGAAAATAAAATCGAAGCTGTGCGTGAGAGCGTGAGTGGGTGTGGGTATGGATATAGATGTGAAGTGGTGTTGATCCAGGTTTCGTTGTGAGTTTCTAACTATTATCCACATCTACACCCACACCCCTGCACTCACTCAGGTTTTAAATACAAGTATATTACGACATAATCATTCGGATCAGACAAACTCATTGACTACTTTCTAAAGCCACGTCGGAGCATGTAGAAAAATTTTCAACACCATCCGATATCAAGACTAAAATGTGAAACATGATGACAGATTACTAGAAAAAATCTTGCAGTTAAGGAAAGATTCTATTAAAACTGTGAATGTCACAATAGTGTCAGATACATTCTGTCAAGTATTGTTGTAATTTGGATATTTTAATGCTACTATTCGTACTGGAACTACGATACAGTATTTTGTGAAGCATATTGTTGCACATATTGTCGAACAATGCGATTGTACTGTTCAGGATCCTCTCGGTAGTAATGGGCTGCCTCAGGATTTGCCGGTTCCTCGATATTTGGGTCAGTTAATAGTGCAGAAATCGAGATTAGAACACTTTCCAATGACAGCGCCTCGGCCCACTGCGATCCTAGTATATCAAGACAAATTTGACCATCAGGATAGATGTTGGGATGAAACATTCTTGTAGTAAACACGACCTTTGGAGGTTTATATGGGTAATCATCTGAAAGGTCCACGTCTAAGGTGAAAATGCCACCTTCATAGGGTGTATCAGGAGGACCATCGATTGATGCATGGTAATGATGAAGGTCACCATCGGTAACAGGACGAATACATACGCCCGGTGTAGGGTTACGCTTCAGAATTGCTAATTCATTCTTCATACGTGTAACTAAAAGCCAAGACATATCTAAACTAAATATTCAAATGAATAGAGCAAGATTTATTTGTCAGGCAGCACGAAATGATCGAAATATATAAATGAATCAACCATTCAAGAAAGGCCAAACAGATGCCTACACAATAATAAGTAAGCGATGGTTTAGGATAAATCGATTACTTTGTATTCTGGTTATACCTCAATCAGATTTTATGTCATAGGTTTGTTTTAACAAAAGATAGCCCATGAAACTCACCGCATAACGATGGTTATAGCTTGATTTGACAGCGTAAATCAAAAAGCTTGCATTAAGAATGAGTTAGTGTAAGGGTCTTCTTTAAGACACTCCCATCTACCCATATCACAATCTCCGAGTGGAACCCTTACTACTTTACATCGAACAGTCACAGCTGCCTTGGTTAGACCATGTGTTGAGAATGTATATGATAGACTACCGAATGAAGTCTTTCAACGGATGATTACAGGGAAGGGAGCAATGCATATTCACGAATTATTCGATGAAATAATATAGAGCATCTCTTTGAAGAGTGTTTGAAACTCCGATGAATTTATATAGTTATTCGTAGCACAATATTAAAGTAGTGGAAGTTGTTATTACATGACTATAATTCATACCCGAAACTTTAGTAGGAAAGAAAATGAATCAAACAATTATTGCGAATGTTACATTCTATTCTTCGCGAGCACAGTTGTCAAATATTCACTATATGATTGTTTGTCATGCACGTCATTATTTAACTGCATTGACGCACTTCAAACATTGTCTTATGTTTTTCTTTCCAGTTTCATATGAAAATAACAACATCGCAGCTATGTCCATGTAACGAACGAAAGAGAAATATTAATTCATTATGGTGAAATCCTTGCAAGCATACGTTATTGGAAGCATAAATACAAAAAAAAGAACGAAACAGTGAAGCATTTTGTTTCTCGTTCTTCAATCCAACATTACACATTTTACGTAAGTACCCCTTACATAAATTATCTTGTTGGAGGAACATTTGATCTTCGTTTCACTACAACTCACTTCGTCACTCCTTCTTTTCTTATAAAGTTCTTTTTTTGTGTAGCTTCTTTTGTGAAAACGATGTGGAGATGGCTGTTGAAGTCTTTAGCAAAACAGATGCATCCTCTTCTTGTCCGCTCCACAGGCCATAGTATGCATTTCAACATGCTAGGTCTTGATAGATCGACAGGATACATAGAGTTCTCTTTTGTTGCTATCCATGAGAGACATTTCAATGCATCGATCAATACAGTCATCTGAAGCAATGATCGATTTGGTTAGTAGTTCCGTTCGCCAGTTAAGTTACTCCATTGTATTACACATTTTAATGTCGCATGAGTTACGCTAACAGAGTTTCTTGAATTCAGTAGAATTTAATAAAACTTGTCACAAGCATCTCATTGATCATGTTCTATCTTCAATTAATGAACATATAGTACACATATGCTTGT
Source organism: Rotaria sp. Silwood1 (assembly GCA_905250075.1). Classification (NCBI taxonomy): domain Eukaryota; kingdom Metazoa; phylum Rotifera; class Eurotatoria; order Philodinida; family Philodinidae; genus Rotaria; species Rotaria sp. Silwood1. The sequence continues at coordinate 17,247 of CAJNOP010000509.1, forward strand.
GATCATTTTGCAAATAATTCGAGAAACAATAGATCTCATACTTTTTTAGTCTAGAACCACTTGAGTCGAGCACTGATGAACATTACTTGTGAACTATGGTAAAGATTATTTAAACACCATTGCCTTACGGATAGAATTTTCAGAGAACTTGAATCATATGATGTACAGAAAATCTTGAAGGCAGAATACTTTCTCACATGTCTTCTTACCACTTTGTCGGTCTAGGAAAGTTTGATCTATGATGAGTAAATGACTGTTTCGAAACGAAACTGACTCACGATCATATGATCTCCAGTATGCTTTTTCCAAGAGAAAACTACAGGAAGCCAGATAAATGCAATTATTGAAAGTCTGGAAAAGTTGTTCTGCAAGTTGTAAATAATATATTGTTGAAGAGAACAAAATGAATCCTGTTGAAGAAAAAAGTTGTTAACGATGTAGTTTTCCAATAGGGCCAATTTTTCGACAAACTATTCCAGTTGCTTTCATGGTATACTACGGCATCATTCTAAGGATCGCAATTTACTTCCAAAATGAAGTAACGATCTTTTCCTGCATCTCTCCTAATATGATCTTATGTTTGCGAGTTGTGTGAGAGTCATTGACGGTAGGTCAATGAAAGGATGTGAATCTTCTCTTTGGTCTAACCAACAACATATCCTCACCTCCATTCTGACAATGAGCACACATTTCAACGCCTACATCAGCACAACGCCCATAAGTACAAATAATATCGGACTGATTTCTGTTATTCCAGTTTTGAGCTAATCAAACTCTTACATATGAGTGCATGAATGGATTACAAATAAACCTGATATCCATATGAATTTGTTCTAGGAAAATGGCTAGTGGTCATAATTCAATCGAATATCCAAAACCTCATAATGAGACCATCAAGTCGCTTGACTCTTCGCTAGGACCAACGAGTATGATACCTGTCACTACGACTTTCTCGCGCATCCATCGCTTTCTGGATGCACCCAAATTCACTCGGTCTCTAGCTGAAATGACCGAGAAAGGTTCAGCCTACATCAGAGAGTGTATGGAATACATAAAGAAGAAGAATATCTCTCGGAACAATATCGACGAACTTTGTTTATTAGCTGCTGAAGGAATATTTCGTGAGGGTGTCGCTCTTGGCAACGAAGAGCAAGCAATCGATGTCAAGAATCAACTTCGTCGGAACAGTGGACAGAATGTGTACGACCAATGTATCAGACTCTACACTGCTGAAACTTTTGTCTATTCACTTATTAACACTGCTCTACGCGAAAATAATCTTACAAAACTAGACCACATCGGTGCTTTCTGCTTGCTGCTTTACAATGCACTCATGGTAAATCCGAACCATCCTCAAAATGTGACCGTCTACCGACGTGCTGGATTAACTCCTGAAATGATTCAAGAATACAATGCTAATGTTGGTAATCAAGTTAAATGGCTAGGATTTTCGTCAACAAGTCGCAACCGTAACAAATTCACTACTGGCAATACATTGTTCATCATTGATATAAAAAAGCCTTGTTCACTTGATGCTGGTGTTGATATTGCCGATTTATCTGTTTATCCAGAAGAGAGTGAAGTACTGCTACCAGCTGGTGGTCGATTTAAGATTGAGAGGGTTGAATACGACTCGGTCACAAATATTCATGAAATTAATCTCACTATTTTCTAGTATATGAACGAAATACCTGGAAGTTGTGTTTATTGTGAATATTTGGTATTCATCCGGAAGACTATAATTGACAAACAATATGTAGATAGGACAATACTAGTTGGATGTCGTTCATTTATCCAGACTATTCTTTGTTTCTTTTTACTTCAGTGATTACATTTATCATTCAGAATTTGACATAAAGCCACATGCATGACACGATTCGCCATATTAAGCACGTCTAAACCTGAAGGAGCCAATAATTCTACCATTTTGTTCTATCTATTTCTAATACAACATTTTGTTGCATTTTCTGAAGGAAAATGGTGTATCGCACATAAATTTTTGCGCCTATCCAACCAACCATGAAATAGCATCATACTAATCATGGGGTGTGGGTGTGGGTTAAGCTATGAGATACATCCACGGTAACAGCCACATCAACAGTCAGCCACCCACCCCACACCCACACACTAGAACGGGTGGCGGAATTCAGCATCAAGTAGCACCATGTTTTGGTGCTTTGAAATGTGAACATATGATTACAGCAGTTATCCACTCACTTATTTATATCCGTTTTGTCTCTTTTATGCATCAAATATTCACCAATCTGTGACTGTCTACTTATTCGAATCGAATTGGAAAATATTCTCATCTACAACATTGTCGAATGGAACCAACAAGCTTTTGAAGAGTTTCAATCTACTGCAGAACAATTATAATCGATAGAATTCTAGGTTTCAGATTTAAGAATCGCTAAATAATGAATTAAGTATGACAGCAGTTCTTTCTTTTTGTGTAAAAAGTATCATCTGGTTTTATTTTAATAAATGTGGATTGAATCCAAGGGGGAAACAGCTGATTATTTGATTAGATATGATTTTAAGTGATTAGCAGTGATTATTATTGATTAGGAGTGATTAGGAGTGATTAGAAGTGATTAGGAATGATTAGGAGTGATTAGAAATGATTAGGAGTGATTAGGAGTGATTAGGAGTGATTAGAGTGAATAGGAGTGATTAGAGTTTATTAGAAAAATGAATAAAAGTCATATATTATTTCAAGTCCCTATGCTTCTGTACTTGCGTTGTATACACAAAACGAAACTGTTTTAAGCCATTTAGTAGGTTATGTTGCGATTAGATATCATTACCTATCTTAAAGTACACGAGACTTTTGCCTTAACTCTTTTGTATTGTTTTTCAATTAATGGATTTTAAGAAGAAGTAACACGAACTATCAACAAGTACATATATTTCTAATTTCAAGAAAAAGTTTATGCAAAGAAAAGGAAACAATTCATCATTTTTTTGATGTTCGAATAACTCGTGATAATCTATCAATAGATACGCTATTATTATCTCTTGTAAGAAGATAACAAGCCGTGGACTTATGTAAGAACTTATTCATATCATTGATTTTAATCTTGAAATATGATTTCTCTTAAACAGCTGATACACTGTCTTTGATATTTAATCCATCAAAACTTGTTTGAAATGTTTTCAATTGTTTGTCATCCATATTGTCATCATCATCATCATTAGGGGTGTAACTTTAACTTTTAAAGTTAAAGTAAACCACTTTAAAACTTTAACTTAACCAAATAAAGTTAAAGTACATATCGTCCAATGGACGGACTGATACGTCCTCAACTACTATTCTATGGGGATACTCATAAGTACTCAATGGCTATCCGAGTGAGGTACCCATAAGTCCTCAAGGGCTATCCGAGGGGCAGGGATGTGACAATACCAATACCACCAATACCATTTGGTATTGGTATTGGTATATGTGGAGGGGGCTACTGGTCCCTCAGCTCAATCTCAATGTATCGAAAAAACGATCACGGATTCGGATTTCTCGACTCCGAAACCGTTTGATCAAACTTTATAAAAAATCGTTATTTTCTCAAAACAACGCATTCCTGATGAAAAAAGTAAAGTCGCAAATTTTGAGAAGTTAATTACAAATTCTTGATTTTTTCATCAGAAATACGTTGTTTTGAGAAAATACCGATTTTTCATAAAGTTTGATCAAAGGTGTTCAGGGTCGAGGAATCCGAATCCGTGATCGGTTTTTCGATACATTGAAATCGAGCTGAAGGACCAGTAGCTCCCTCCCCATATATCAATACTAATACCGACCAATACCAATACCACCCAACACCAATACCAAATGGTATTGGTATTGTTACATTCCTACCTCTCGGATAACCGTTGAGCACCTATGAGTACCCTCCTCGAATAACCTTTGAGGACCTATGGGTACCCCTTCGGATAGCCCTTGAGGACCTATAAGTACTCCCTCGGATAGGCCTTGAGTATATATGAGTACCCCCTCGAATAGCCCTTGAGGACCTATGAATACTCCCTCGGATAGCCCTTGAGGATCTATGGGTATCCTCCGTCGGATAGCCGTTGAGGATCTATGAATACCACCTTGGATAGCCCTTGAGGACTTATGGGTACCCCCTCGGATACCCATTGAGTACTTATGGGTATCTCTATAGAATCGTAGTTGAGGCCGCATCAGTCCGCCCATTGGACGATATATACTTTAACTTTATTTGGTTAAGTTAAAGTTAAAGTTTAAAGTAACACTTTAACCCCTTGACCGTTAACGACGAGTATACTCGTCACAGCAATCTTTATGGAAAAGATGAAGACTACAATTTCTTAACTTTGTTTTTCTTGTATGCTCTGTACCAGCTCTAACATCCTGCATCTACTGGAGCTCGCTCTACCGCTTCTGATATTTCGTATCAATTATGTTCTCGTCAATGAAAAGTTATTTTGCGAAAAGTTTACTATTTAATTTCAAAAAAACTTAACAGTCAAGGGATTAAATTTTATACTTTTTTAGTGTTTTTAAAGTTAAAGTGTCACCCCTACTTATATGGTATTTTAACCTTTATTTGTAAACTACACTCTTACTACTTTCTTTTTTAGGATACGAATATACGTGGACAAATTTTAACATAGAAGGAAACGAAATATTTTTCTGTTTCGTTCGAAATGCATCATATACTAATCTTTCTCTTGTAGATTAGAAAGCTCGAATTTTTATAAAATAAGTAGTTTTGTAAAAAATGTCCTCGTATTAACAATACATTGGTATACATATTTATACAGAAGAAACTTCTGTTTGATTGTGAATCTCTTTTATAATATTATCCATTATACTTAACTAAAAGTGATTAGATTTGGTCACTGTTTGATTAGCAGCGATTAGTAATGATTAGGAGTGATTAGTAATGATTAGGAGTGATTATTATTGATTAGGAGTGATTATCATTGATTAGGAGTGATTAGGAGTGATTATTATTGATTAGGAGTAATTAGGAGTGATTATTATTGATTAGGAGTGATTAGGAGTGATTAGGATGATTAGCGGATTCCTAATCAGCTGTTTCCCCCTTGATTGAATCGCAAAGAGCACAAAATAAAAAAACAAATTCATCAAAGAATGTCAACAGATTTTGAAGATAACCGTACATTTAGGCGCTTAAACAGCTTTTGAACTAAGGGCATGGTCGATTGTCAATTTTTGTTGCGAGGTTCTTTTTATCCCTTTAGGTGCGATGATGACATCATTCGTAGAAGGGGGAATCAAATATTCGAAATTCGGGTAGTGTTTCTTTCGAATGATCCCATCGTAGACAAATGGGATTTGGAACGCAATTATAAATTGGAAAAAAATGAAAAATTAATGGAATATTATGTGCAACTACAACTTGAAATAGAAAGCATTTTTCGATCAGTAATAATTGCTGATGCAGATATATTTGAAATCAAAACACCCGACATTTGCACAATACTCGATATTATTGTTGATTTACTACTAGAAGTGAATCTTATTCTCAAGAGTAAATTTCATCTGTGACTACACAATTCAGCAATGCAATTTCGGCAAACAGAGCTAGAGAAATAACTCAGTCTTTTTTTTCTGTTTGCAGACATATCCATAGTAATTGGAGAAGCTTCGAAATTGGTGATGGAAAAGAAACTGAAAGATTTATGTCACTTATCCATTTGTTTTCCTCAATTACCGGAAAAATTAGCTCGAAAACGGACAATCATGAAACGCAATCACATCAACAAACTTGGCGAACGAGATCAAATCCGATCGAGTAAAAAGTTTGAGAACATGATAAGATCGATCGTTGGAATGAAAAAATTAACCATTCAACAGACACTGGCAATTCGAGCTACAAAAATATTAGAAGCATGTTGTATAAAACTTCTATGTAACGATATTATCAATCCTTTGAGAGAATAAGATGAAACGGAAATTGTCAAAAAGATATCATTTGAATTTAAAAATATTCATTATGCATATCAAATTTCACCGGATTTGCAAACATCGGACGAAGAACCTGAAAAATTTCAACGTATTAATAAATTTGCAATACCCGATTATTTCTTCGATCGACAAATAAGTCATCGTTTTATAAAATGTATGCAAGATGAATCGGCAGTTGAACATCGTAAACGAGTGAAAAATTACTTGATGGGTTTGAGTGGATCAAAAACTAGTGAATTAATCGGTTGCATTGATCCCTCGGAAATCAAAATTAAATCCATTATTAATACTGTTATTAGAAGTACAAAAAGAAAAGAAAAGATTTTGTACGATATCGTGAAAGAGAATCTAGACATTCCTTGCTGTTGATTGGCTGTTTTATTATTAAATAGGAATCTATTTCTTATCATTATATATTCTAGAAATTTACAGTTAAGAGTATTGAGCGTTCGCTTGAATTAGTGGCATTTTGACGTTTCGTCGCTGGTTTTCATTTCGAACATTCAATGTCGTAGTCCGTTCCGAACATCCGTTTTCTTCAAAAAATCATCACTTTTATGATAACAATATTGGATGTTCGAAATTAGAAAAATACGGATATTCGGAACGATCATCGAAAAATAAACGGATGTTTGTAAACATTTTTAACGGGTGTTCGGAACGGCAACGACACGCACATTTCTGTGTGATGAACTGGATAATTTTAACGAATGTTCGTGAAAGAAACTACCGGATGTTTGTAATGAAAATATAGGGATGTTTGTAAAACTTTACACGGGAATTCGGAATAGAAAATGAGGGATGTTCGGGCTAGATATCTGCTTCTTTTATTAGTGCAGCACTTTAGTTCCAGTTAACCGATGTCCGGAACGCTCTTCCTTTCACAGCACAGTACACAGTATGTTAGACACATAGTTGCAATGTGAAAGTGTGTACTGAATTAAAAACTTCTATTCACTATTATTCGAGGGTGGTTCAGCAAGCAACTTTTCACTATCAAAACTCCCTGGCCTGTCTACTTGCTTCGTCTTTTCATTATAAGAAATAAATGAGTTTTATTGAACGAAGAACAATATTCACAGATAGAAAGTCGAACTCTTAAGAAATACAATGGCACAGAGATAGAGAGACATTTCAATAATAAATAAATAACAAAAAACAGTAAATCTCTATCACTTCTTCTTCTCCAAACACAAACAAGTAGATACCGGCTTTTTTAGCGGCAGATATTTAGAAAAAGACAGAATAACCTTTTCTTTCTCTACAACTCTATATCTGAGTCCGTTTCGAACACAATGTGTTTTGTCTCGAACATCCGTACGTTTGCGTTCTGAATACCCGGTAGTTTCTTTTCCGAACATCTATCTTTTGTAACTCTGTCATGTGACATAATTCATTCCGATCATCCGTTCTCTACCTTACGAACATCCATTTTATTGGCTACGGACATCTGTTGGATTTTTTTTCCGAGCACCCGTTGACGGACTAAATGTCAATTCCGAACATCCGGTGTCAAAGATGAATGTTCGGAATGACAGCGACGAAACGCCTGGAGGTCGAATTAGTTAACAGTTGCAACCGTATCTTTAATGAAGAATGTTGAATATCTTTCAACCAGACCGAGCTTTATCACGTTAAAAGATTATAGCCACATTGGTCACAAATGTATAGCATCTGACACACAATTTATGCTTCTTCACATAGAGGATGTAGGTATTTATTTCATCCGTACAATTCTTAATTCTACCAAGTAAATTGTCATCGAGTTGTCTATCAGAATTATCTCCTTTCAAAAGACTGGAAGTTTTCGAAGATACTTGACTGCGATAATTGTTGGTGTTGAGTATGCGGCTTTCTTTCCTCAAAAGTTTGAGTTCTTCTGATAAAGAAATATGACCTCCCAACTATTATTGAAAAGAAAACAGAATATGTTAATAAAATATCATAGCCAGAAACAATGGATGGATCTACTCAACTAAACGTACTGTCTCGACTTCCATTCTTTTCTAAACACTTTGGCCAAACGGTGTGGGTGTGGGTGTGTGGGTGCTGGTGGGTGTGGGTGCGGGTGGGTGTGGGTGTGGGTGGGTGTGAGTGTGGGTGTGGGTGTGGTTATGGGTATGGGTGTGGGTATGGGTGTGGGTATGGGTGTGGGTATGGGTGTGGTGTGGGTGAGAATGAAGAGAGGAACCACATCCACACCCACCCACACCCACACCCCACATCCACACCCCACACCTGCACCCACACCCACACCCCACATCCACACCCCACACGCACACGCACACGCACACGCACACCCACCCACACCCACCCACACCCGCGCACACCCACATCCACACACACCCACCACACCCATGCCCACGCCCACCACATCCACCACACCCACACCCGCCCACACCCACATCCACACGCACACCCACTCACACCCACACCTACCACATCCACACCCAACAGACTCATACCCACACCCACCACATCCACATCCAACAGACCCATGTCCACACCCACACCCACACTCACACCCACACCCACCACATCCACACCCAACAGACCCATGTCCACACCCACACCCACACCCACCACATCCACACCCAACAGATCCATGTCCACACCCACACCCACCACATCCACACCCCACACCCACCACATCCACACCCCACACCCAGCCACCCGCATCCTTTTGAAATTTTATTATGAACGATCGTCTAAAACGGGATGATCTTTGGTTTGACATGAAAGAGAGGAATTTCACTGTAGTCAATTATTATCCAATTGAATAAAATAAAATCTAATCTTCAAGCTGAAAGCTAATTATTCATTGAATTTCCTTAATTACACTTATTGATGCATGTAAATCTTTTGAACTTTTAAACTAAGAAAACCTGCTGATATGAAAAGTTCTTGCAAATATGCATTAGAAAAACAAGCTTGACTAGAATGTCCATCAGTACGAGGGTGTTGGCGTAGGTATGTGGTGAGTGTAGGTGTGTGGTGTGTGGTATGGGTATGCGGTGAGTGTGGGTGTGTAGTGTGGATATGAGTGGATAGGAATGAAGAGAAGCCCCACACCCACACGCACACTCCGCCCACAAACACATTCCACCCACACACACGTCCTACCTCACCCCATACCCTCACCCACACCCACCCACACCTGCACCTGCATACCGACACCCACCTTTGTTGGAGATAAAAAATGAGTTTCATATGGTGGCTTATTTGTTTTTCACTGCAGCATTACGTGTGAATAACCCGATTTACTCATTCGCGGATATTTCAGTTTCTTGAAACGATTTTCTCCTCAGAGCTGTTTCACTAAAAACTCTTCTGCTTTATTGTTTTTCGCTGTTTGCTATTCGCCGAAATTCTTCAGTGAAAACCATTTTGCTGATTTGCATCGTTCTCAACAGAATCTTAGTTGCAGTGGCATAATAGAATGAATGGCAGTTTGTCACGCTCTAAAATTTTCCATTCGAAAAGGACAGTAATAGTAAAATGAAAAAATAGAGAGAAAAGTGTTCAACTTCTCGGCGCACATGTCAAGAACATGTTTTAAGTCAGAAGCGGATAAGTTTTGTTGTTATAGTTTCTATTTCAGCAGTTTTTCGGTGAAGGATTAGTCTTTTACTTTCCACAAGGAATAAACGATGTTTTACCAATAGCCGGATGGAAAACAATGTTAAATAAATAGATGAGCAATGAGCTAATCACCAGAAGTTTGATCGTCTGAATTATTTTGTCAATAAAGAGTACAATCGAACCATATTGTATGAATCTTTGAACAACCCAATGAATACCACTAACTGGCGTCGCATACACTTCACGTATTCCCAGCAAGTGTTTTGCGATGAAATACCATAAGCGGAACGGTGCATATATGCGATGTTTAATATCATGCGGAGCATGAAGACCATTAAGATTGTAGCAAGAAGCCAATATGTTATTAACCAGAAGCGTGCCACTAGTGGTGAGTGGATTAAATTGACCCATTTTGAGCTCTTCTTTGATCGAACGAATGCGAACAGCACCGATATTGGCAACATACAGAGAATGATTCAGCGTGAGTTGGGACGCAGGCAAGTAGCCAAAGTTTTCGACGCGAATGTAATGATCACTTGTTAAGCTCAAGTGATGATCATTAACTGTTTCCACGGTGTAGTAAACACCTGTAAAAACAATAGGCTTCAGATATAAGCATCACATTCTCTCTAATCATAGACTAGCGAACGATGTGCCATCACTGTTTGCTTGATTAAAACAAGAAGTCTCAAGCTGAATGTGAATATCAATGCGAATATTCGTAACGAAGAGAAACACACCCGCACCATAGATGGAATCGATCCAGTTCTTTTTCTCGCTGGTACTAGCACCGAGCTGAAATTTTCAGAATCATTCGGACCGACCGATATACCCTTCCAAATCAGTTGAAACCGGTGTGACCGACGCAAACTCCTCAGACCGACAATAAATCGGATACCTGTGATACTTCAGGCAGTTACTAACTGCCGACTACAGACAGTAGACCTAGCCTTAAAATGAAATTTTGCTTCATACACTGAAAAAAATGAGATACCATACTGAACCATTTTTTCTGAAAAAAATCTGAACCCTAAAAAGGGTTCCGTAAAAGCTTAAAATGTCCTCAAAACGATTGTGAATGGTGGAAAAAGCATTTTCAAAGGTTTCGTAGTTTTGCCTACGCAACTTAAAACAGCTTCGATTTTGTTTCAAAAATCAAAAACTTTCTAGGCTACCCAGCATTCTTAAAAACTAGTTTAGGTTTTGTAGAAATTGCGAAACCCTCGGGTGATTCAGTAGGGTACCAATTTCTTTTTAGTGTGCCGTTTCTGATTGACATACCTCTTCCTAATCATTTTACATTTCTCCACTCGAAACTAAATACAAAAAAGTGAATATGTTCGGGAAGGACAAGATTATTTGTGAAATCGGGTACTTTTCATATGCAAATATAAACAAAATAAATTTTAAATAAATTAAAACGTTCAGAATTTAGTTTGATTTAAACTTGATAGTTATATTCAATTTTTGTCAAATAACTAAAATTCAGTGCTAAATATTAGAGAACTGACTGTCGAGAGCAAACATTAAAAAACTTGTTTTAAAATATTTCGATAAAAATTTATTTTATTTTAGCTAACTTTATTGGAATTTGTAGAGGGCGTTAGCTTCTTATTACAGAAAACTTTCGAACTTTAGATAAAGACTGCGATTTGCAGAGGACGTTAGTCTTTGACAACAAAAAGTTTTTCGTTTTGGATAGCTATCGTAATTTGTAGAGAATGCAAATTTTTAATAACAGAAAGCTTTTGAGTTTTAAACAATACTGCAATTTGTAGACGACGTTAGCTTTTGAGTACAGAAAGCTTTCAAACTTTAGATAATGACTGCATTTTGTAGAAGACGTTGGATACTTGTTGAATGAAATCTTTTTCCAATTTAGCTGCGAAGAAGTTTAATGAAAGTTAAAGTAGGATCGACTAGCTGATTTGTTTTTCTTTTGCTATCAATAGACTCATACTCATAATGCACGAGCAAGGCTCATCGATTTGTACGTTGACGTGAACGATTTTAGAGGACAAAGCTCCATTCAATGTTTGGTGCCATTTTATAATGAGCAGCTGATGACATTTTCATTTTCAAAAACTGCTTATGGCATTCACACTGTAAACAACTACGGCTGACGAACTCTATGAATTGCCGTTAATTAAAAAGGAAAAAGCATTACTATAGTTGAGCGCACTCTAAAAATTGAAGATCATTAAGTCGCAACTTTGAAACTCAATATTTAGCGAATTCTATAAATTGCATCTAGTTCAAAATCATAATTGAAAGTATAATTTGTATTAAAATTATTATCCATAGTTTGTTGAAAATTCGAAAAACGAAAATTTAAGACTTAAGATTGTTCTCGATTTGAATAAATTCAATTTAAAAAACAACTGAAGTTGAATTTTAGAGATTTTGAAATTTAATTTGAGGTTCGCAAATGAGAAGAAACGGTGAAAATCAATTCAAAATGAAGTCTTTAAAATATTTTTCGAATTTTCAGTACCTAAACAAAGATGTTCCATTCGTGACAAGCAGCCTATTGGATTCTTTTTTCCAGATGCTTCTAGTTTGGGCTGTTCGCGCTATTTGATTAATTTACAATAATGAGAGAATGAATTTTTGAATTGCACTTCAGTCATTTTCCAACGTTTTCAATAATCAATATAAACACAATAATAGATTTCAAGTTATGCTTAGCCGAAGATAACGTTAGATGGAATCCTCTCAGATTTACATTAAATACAAGACATAAGATTCGTTTAAAATTTCTTTTATAAGGTATGTTATTTCTCCAGTTAAAAACTGTTACTTAACTGTCAACTGTGTGATAGAGAATTGAATCAGAGATAATTTTGAAGATTTTGAAATCTATCGCATCTTTTCGTCCACATTCACATCATGAAATCCATCGCATTTGTGAAAAATACTTATACGTAAATTCTAGGGGGTTTTTCTAAGTCTAATATATATGTTTCTATGATGATACTGAGACTCATTAAGGAAACATGCTTATGGTATGAGCCTTCTACTTGTAAAATGACTCTTTTTCACAAGAAATTGTGTGGGTGTGAATGCGGGTGTGAATGTGAGTGTGCTCTCCGGCGGTGCACACACCCACACACACCCCTTCTATGCCTGGTTCAGATTTGCAACCGGTCGACCGGTTTAGACCGATTGCAACTTTTGCGTGGTTAATCTATTGTGTTTCTATTATCTAATTGGTTTGTTCATAATGCGACTAAAGTGTGCATCACGAGCATCTGCCCTAGTGAACAACTATCCTAGCGACCAACTGTCCTAGGGAGAAACCGTCTGTTTCCAAATGCGCACAATCGGAATGAGACCGTAATCACAATGCCCAAAAATTACCATTATTGATAGCATAGTTCAGGAATTGGTGCATCCCTACAAAAAGAAGACTTTTACATTTTTAAAAAGAATCTCTCACTGGACCTTGCTGTATTGATAAAAACTTATTTTCCTAACGCATAATATACAAATTCGATTAGTGGTATACGGAGCTTCTATCCTTTTTCATCCACATCAACTATCTTCTATTTTCTCTGTAGAATATAATTATATTATTTTCAGATCTCTTATAGTTGATAACTCATTTTATTTAACAAATGTACACAAAATCTTTCCTGATATATTCATTACCTGTTTTATTTCTGTCAGCATGAGGAATTATGATTACTTCGGATACAAATAAACGCGTGCCATCTTCAGACATTGACCAAACGAGATCGCCAATTTTCAAATCCTGCATGAATCGTACAGTGCCATCAACCAATGTTACTGTTTGATCGCCGGCGAAACAAGGTTCTTCTATATAATTACAATAAATTTTATAAATTTGTTTGAGCTAACTTCAAGAAAAAGCAGAATCCTGGAATCGTGAGACTCTATGAATTCTTCATGATATGTCGAAAAATTCTGTCAAATCTTCAAGAACATGAGATTCAGAATTTCCTTGAGTTTCGTAGAATTCCTTTCAGTTACGTAGAACTTCAGGATTCGGAGATTTATCCCTTTGCTAAGGTACTGCGCTAAAACGAAGCAACTTAAGGAAACACCTGTAGTAAGGCGTTTCTCGTAGTTCGCGACTAATGTGATGATCGCAAATAATTAATCTATCGTAGAAAAACTCAATTCTCAAATTAACGTGGTACACATCTTTCAGAATTCGTTTCCTCTTTCTTTAAAGAAAATTCACTAAACAAATACTAACACTACAGAGCCTTTCAAAGTTCTGCAAGAGCTACGAAACCTATAATCGTTCTTTTCTCCGGTACTAGGAATGGCACGTAACCTTTACTTTACTAGTAACTATGTAACTATTTTAGTTACTCTATTGTAGTTACCTAAGTGAAAAGCAAACAAAACGTGCCATCCCTACTTTATAAAATAGGCATTTCAACTCAAAATGAATCGAAATGACAAAATTTATTCGCAATTTATGGAGTGAGTTGAAATGAAATTTTGCATTGTGCTAACATGTATGGATTGGGTTCAGTGGAACTGAAAGCCGTTTCTAATTCATAAAATGAGTTAGATCGAACTGAAAGTCAATTCCAAACACTCGTGAACTGAACTGTAAACGACTTGCAAACAACTGTAAATTTGGTTAGATATGATATCGAAATAAGATTTCTATTCATTTCAAATGAAAAAAAATTCAAACCCAAAATCTTAGACATGTTAACTACAGTGATTTTTTTACAATATCTCTTTATGTGTCTTGTTAACGAGTAACTCAATCATGCTTGCAGTTATACTATAGAATGACACTTTACCTTTACTTTACTAGTCACTAGGTAACTACTTTAGTTACTTCTTACAAATAACTACCTAAGTTCTGTACTTATCCATTACAAAATAACTACTTCACTAAAGCAGTTACTAGTTACAAGTAACTAAGTTACTATTATACACTGTAAAAAAAAAAGGTTCTTTACCGAACCTTTTTTCAAGGTTCGGTAGAAGAAGAAAAGCGTGCAAATGCGTTCAAAGTTTCAAAAATCGAATAACAAAATCCACGGAACCTTTAAAGGATCTTACCGTGTATCCAAGTGAAGATCCTTTTTTCTTCGAAACCTTTTTAAGTTTCGTAGAGAGAAAAATAGGTTTTGTAGGAAACTACGGAACCTTTACGGTTTTGTATTAAACCTCAAGGTTTCGCACTGGGTTTTGCGTAAAACCATTATATTTATTGCGAAACCCTAAAGGTTCCGTATTTTCCTACAAAACCTATTTTTTTCTCTACGGAACTTAAAAAGGTTTCGAAGAAAAAAGGATCTTCACTTGGGTACACGGTAAGATCCTTTAAAGGTTCCGTGGATTTTTTTATTCTATTTTTGAAACTTTGAACGCATTTGCACGCTTTTCGTCATCTACCGAACCTTTTTTCAAGGTTCGGTAAAGTACCTTTTTTTTTACAGTGTAGTTACTTTCTAAAAGTAACTATGTGACTACTGTAGATAAGGTGCCCGCAGTTCAAAATTTCAGTAAAATTCTTTTTGTGCTTTTTACATATTCTTCGATAGAGTGGGATTAGGGGTGACCCTTTATCTTTAGTATCCTTTATAATAAAGAATAAAGATAAATGAATCCTTTATTCTTAAAAAATAAAGATAAATAAATAAATGAATCCTTTATTTTTAAGAAAAAAAGATAAATGAATCATTTATCTTTAAAAAATAAAGATAAAGAAAAGAAATAAAGGATTCTTTTTCCCAGCGGTAGTGATGTTGGAAGTGTTCAGGACCATAGAACTCATGTTTAGAAAGATTTTTATTAAAAAAATAAATGTATTTTATTGAAAATATGCTGGCTTAGAGATAATATGAATTATTGTTTTTTTTCTCTAATATTTCGCAGATTTCGGTCACAAAAGTGGAGATGGAGCTAAAACTAATATGATATTCTGAATCAGCATCAAAAATAGA
>CAJNOP010000509.1:32823-76945 GCA_905250075.1 Rotaria sp. Silwood1
AATTCATCAAATACTTGCCCATATAACATATATAAAAACTAGTTAAATTGGTGATCATCAATTGAGGAGGATCGTTCATGGCTTACGTGAAATAGCCCATATATAGATTTTCTCTCACGGTGCACAACAGAATTTGATAATATATATATCGTTGGATAGAGGAAGTCTTCCTCTGCAAACCTACAGATATCCCATTTTCTGGTCAAAAAATGGCCTGCAAGTTATAGTCGTCTTTTAAGAGATGATCAGATAAAAGTGTAAATTATGTTAATAAAATTTGAAGTCTTCTTAAGCCCCCCCCCTCCCAAAAAAAAATCGATCTCAGCCCAGGAACGTTCAAATTGCGTCAAATTTTCAGGACATGCTGTGGCTGTAGTGGAGAAGCTATGGTACAATTTTCAGCCCGATATCATGATGTTTAAGCGAGATACGGGTGTGGGTGGGTGTGGGTATGTCTTATAAACCCCCACACCCTCACCTAACTGATGAATCGGTTTTGAGTCATAACTATATGCATTATGGAGATACAAATTGATTTTGTACATCTCAAAAACAATTTAGGTTGTTGGCTTTTTACTATCGAGATCTTACACTTATTAGGAAAACTGGTTTTTGAATTTCGATTGAAAACTTTGCACAAAAACAAGCCTTAACGAAGAAGAATCTATTGTGAAAGTTTTAGGTCTTTTTTTTATCTTCTTCCATTCTCAAAGAAGAATCTTAAGCCTGTTGGTTTATATGCGCGATATATTCATGTTAAGGACTGTTTCTATGCAAAGTTTCAAATCAAAATTGAAAAATCAGTTTTTCTGAGGAGTTGACAATAATCATTTAAAAATTATTGTAAACGTGCCATATTTCGACCGCAATAATCGAAAAGCCTGAAGTGTTTTCAGGACATACATGACCCGCGTAATCTCAACTTAAAAGTGAATCATCAGTTGCTAGACTTTCCTAGTAAAAGAAGATTGGGACCAAGACAAATTCAATATCTATTTAGAACACATGAATTGTAACAATATGTCATCCGATGAAAGTTTGACATGAACATAAAAAATATTGCTCCTAATAGAAGAAAATGTTGATCCTGGCAAAATCGAGCCTATGCGATGATACTCAACTTGCTTGCTCATGGAAAAAACACTTGGATTTCTGTCATCTATCATCAATTGACTCATTCGATCAAAATAAAGAGAAAACATTTGATTCTTTTGTTTTTTTTAATTAGACCATCTTTGAACACATTGTTAGACTATTGAATATAAATCAAATAAAATTTTTCATTTACTTATCTTTTTTTTTCTTATCCACGCATTTATATTAAAGCAAGCTAAAAGTTATGTCAAGTTTTGTTTCTACAAATGCAATCTTGCGACAAAATTCATATACATCTGTATCGATTTAACTATGAGAGTTCGTGTGTCACTATTAGACTCAATTATGTCGATCCTATCAAATTTTGTCAGTGCAAGAAACTTGTATTTGAAAGCAAAAAGTATTGACAAGAACTGAAAATATTAGTTTCGTATCATCAAAAACGAAGTAATTTATATAATTCATCCGCATTCTTTAGTTCCGAGTTCGTATCCTCACGTAACACACACACAAAATATTTGTCTAAATCACTTTAACTCAGCGAATATCTTGATCATTTTCGAAGATATACCACCATTTTGTTCCAATCTTCGAATTTTTCTGGATGTTTTCCTGACAGAAAGTAAACTTTTTCGCAACGTTTTAATTCTAGATCTTTCACTTCGTTTTCAATTTGTTGCCGCAGTTGTTCTTGTTCTTCCTGGTCAACCAGATCAAACTTATTAAAGACAATTGCATACGACAAATTTAGTTCATCCAAAAATCGAGCAAATTTTGAAATATCTTTAATCGTTGATGTAATCACTAATAATCTTTTTTCAACACTTTTTAAATCGCAAATACAATCAGACGTCATATAAGTTTTTTCATCATTTTTGCCACTGAAATAGTTATAAAGACAACAAACGTACATTGGCTATTTCTATTGATATTGTCTCATATCGGTGTCGCAAATTTCGAGACGTATCTCATCGAAAAGAGCGCTAGATACTGCGCAACAGAATTCATTCATAAATGACATCCACTGAAAATGGGTACCCAAGTAGACAAAAATTGACGTCGTTTTTTGCGTTTAATTCTCACTTTCCGAGCATGAAAACGATGAAAAACTCCAGTTTTTAGTGTGGAAACGCGCTTTTGTTCTAGAATTTAAAAATAATGCGTTTTAACGCTCGTTTTTTTTTGGATTTTTCACCGTTTTCACGTTCTGAAAACGAAATTTAAACGCAAAAAAAGGCGTTTCTTGCGTTTTTCTAATGAGCATGAACGGCTCACAAACGCGGTTCCCGTTTGGAGCGTTTAAACGTGTTTTTTAAAATTCGTGTCTGCTTGGATAGTTTATTCGTCGTCTTTTACTGATTGTCTTTTAAGGAAACCACTGAAAAATGTACCTTCAATATATTTTCAGACCTATAAGAGGAAGTTCGAAATGAGAGTGCTGGCTTTCGCTTTTCTATGTTACAGGTTATCGTAGCAATGCTATTTTCTGAGTCAAATAAAGCACGATAGAACTGAAATTTTAATCAATTAATCTTTAATCATTTCGTAGTAGAATGACGGACAAATGAAGTCACGGTCATGTATATTGTCAATTTGAAAATGGTGTCAAGTGCATTCCTTTTGTGACGGATTTTTCACTATGAAGATGGAATTCTATTATAAAACTAGCTAGTGTATTAGATTCAGCGTCATTAGCTGTCTGAAACCTTGTGTTTAACCTCATAACTAGATTCTGGAAGGCAGATGAGAGCGATCTTTTGAACCTAATGTTTGATTTTTTTACGTTTCTTACAGTCTCATAATTGTTTTTGGGTGCCTCAGTTCTATTTGGGCTGCGTTATTGAGATATTCAGATTTCCTATATGTGAATGTATATTTTTGCATTTATGAAAGTTTAGTTCGACGCATTTTTTTCTAATCTCAAAGTGACTGGTGTAAAATACGAAAAGCGATCATTATAGGGAATCTGAATATCTCAGTAGCACAGCCCAAATAAAACTAAGACACTCAAAAACGATTATGAGACTGTCAGAAACGTACAAAGTCAAACACTAGGTTCAAAAGATTGCTCTCATCTTCCTTCCAAAAACTATTTACGAGGATGAAACATATCGTTCTGGATAGAGTAAACGACGCTGAATCCAATGCAATACTTGATTTTGTGCTAGAAGCTTGTTTTCATGGCTAAAAAAAGCGTTCCAAGATGGCTTGTTTAGACGTTTTTAGCAATTTTGAAACGATTGTACTAGCGATGGAAATACGCTAGAGACTTCATTCTTGCGTAAAGCAACTCAGATTTGAATGCATTTACATGACTGAGAAAATAGTATTTCTATAACAACCTGAACATAGAAAATAGAAAGCCAACTCCCTCTCACTAGGCCTATTCGTAAAGGTCTACAAAAATAAAAAATACATTTCTTGACCAGAACTCAACGTTCTTTCCAATGAGATAGATTTCGAAATTTGCGACAAACTCATAGTCGAATCCAGATGTATTAATAAAATCCTATAAGTTCCGGTTCTCATTTCTCCAAGTTTCGCTATGTGAGCTTATTCTACTTTGGCATGAGACAAATATCAGTAGAAAAGTAGAAAAACAAGAGAACTTACAAGACATCATAAACATGCAACCCATTTCCTTTGTACACGGAAGTTTTAGTCGTTGTTTCACCGGCGCCTACTTCAGCCGATTTTTTCCCAATCAAAGTATTAACAATAGTTGATTTTCCAACAGATACTGAACCAAGGACAGCAATATTATTATGATTCGACAATTTTAGTGGCTGAATTTTATTTGCTAATTCAATGTATGCATCTGCCATACGTTTATCGTAGGCTTGAACTTTTTCCCATGAATCAAGTTTCAATTCATCAAACTTTTTCACTTGTTCATTTAGTTGTTGTTTCAAATGTTCATTTTCTTGGGTTACCTTTTTTATTGCTTCTATTAAAGGTAAATGTGGATCCTCTTTGTTTTTGCCTTTTCAAATGAAAGAAAAAAAAGACACACTTAGTAGAATATGTAAGTGCTCAACGTAGAGAGAAGGAAGAGAAGTGCTGAAGAATTATTTAGACAAGTTTGGATTTGATGAAGTCCGATGAGGTCGGTTCTTTTTCAGTCTTAGATAAGCTTGAGGTAAGGAAAACTGTTACGGTCAGCGGTGTGAGTAGCAACCACAGCTGTAGTCGGTCTAAAGATTAGCGTCAGATCCGGCCAGTTTGAAAATTTTGTCTGATCCGTATAAAAACTTTTTGAAACCGATGAACTTCCAGAAAAGATCCTGTCAATCCTTAGAATTTTCTGAATTGGTACAAAACTGGTCAAGCTCGCACTAATTTTCAATAAATCGCTTCTCTCAAAAGTGTGGATAAGATGAATAAGTTTCCTGTCCGCGTTCACCCAGATGGACAAAAGCTAACACATTTCCTTTGTCATCCTTCTTCTCTTCTTTTACTTTTTAATTCCTTTTTTGTTTCATTTTTTTACTTACACGTTCTCTATTTTTCACATATTTTGCTGTGCACTCAAGAAAATCATTTTTTTACTGACCATTATGCTAAATTTATCATTGACAGTAAACTAGAGTAAACGACAGAAGGTTCTTATCGTTTACATCCCTAGTGTTTCACGATTTTTGACTCATGCTGCCGCTTACAACCCTAGAGCTTCGTCCTGGTTTGGAAAGTTATATTACAATAAAGTTTTTCAAAATGGAAGTCTTTCGATTAATTTCAACTTTTCGAATTGCTACCCAAAGACAAAAATATACGGATAAACCACACTGAGATTTAAACTTCGAGCAGTATCTGCCAATAAAAAACTGCAGGGATGAATGTGACTGTTAGACAGACTCATGCAGTTAGGAGAAGAAGAAAAGAAATACGTACCTCTTTGGAAAGCACCCATATATAAAGCAGCAGCACCACCAATCACTACACCTACCAGTAGCCTCGCCATTCTAAGGCCAAATATTTGATGTTGAATATATATTCTCAAATCAAATTTCTTACCAACTCTTTTTTTGACACGATAAAGTTAACAACATATGGTGGAAACGAAATTAATCTATTTTATTAAAAATAACAGGAATAGCTGGACTTGATAAAGAAGGAAATGTAACTAGAACATAGTGCAAAATAATAAGTTATAGGCATCTAGCAACTTCATGCAGAATAATGTGCAAACCAAACAATCTCTTTTTCTATTATTCAGCATAGAAAGAAAAAGAACGTAGAAAAATAACGCATATTATATTTTTCTTCTCCTTATCCTGTTTTGCTTCTCCACCAAAAAGAGCTGAGTAAATGTTTTTTGGCAGAGAGGCAAAACAGAACGAGAAAAAGAAAAAGAACAAAAAAAAATGCAGCGTGCGTTCTCTAATTCTTTACACTCGTGTGGGAAAAAAACAAACTAAAAAGATAATGGCACTACTCGCTTTTTTTGTAAAGCTTCTTTAAGGTACTCAAATGATAAGCAAACTTTCATTTTTATTGTTAACTTTTTCCGATGCGCAAGAGCCAAGTCAGTACATCAAAATAGGAATTCAAAAACTGCGCAGTAAGTTGGAAACTGTACAGACTCTACTAGTCATACAGAGCGAGAAAATTCAAAAATAAATACATCATTTTGTAGAGAGTTAGATTCTATACAAAACGAGAAGTGTTTAGAAATTTTTTCATATGAAAAAAAAATTCTTGTTTAAAAACTTCACACTTTCGTTTTTCAAAAAATTAATATTTAAAAAATTCAGCGTTTTTGAAAAACGAATTTCAAATGGAATTCTAGCGTCAAAAACTGCGCGTAGCGATGCGTTTAAATCTGTCTAACGCAAAGAAGAATTTTTTAACAAATTTGTCACCGAGGTGTCGCGTTATGTAAACAAGTCATATAGCATCTAAAAGATGGAAGGAAGGAAGGAAAGCTGGTACCGTTGCCGGTTTAGGATGAAGATCAGAATATGTGTAAAAGGAAAGAGAGGAGTAAAATAATCATTTGGTTTGATTGCTAAAAACACACATACACACAGTAGAATCCGAAGAAGGGGAGTTCAGTTTGCTGTGATATTTTTGTCGAAAGTCGTAGAAAATTCAATGAGGGGTTCGTCCATCAGAATGTTTCCTCCACATCTTGTGGATATGGTTTCAGAGACATTTGTCATAAAATCCAGTCATCGAGATCTCAGCCTTTCTAATGTGCATAAAAGAAAAAAAGAAAAAAAATATCTTGTTCATATTTACTATGGTTCACTTTGTAGTTGTAATTGACGTCTTATCACATGTACGTCTATGAATCCTCACTCCGAGTTCATTTTTACAAATCCGATTACAGTTTGGATATTTATTTGATTTGTTTGTCTTTGTTGTTGTTGTTGTTGATATGGTTGGTACTTGATTTGGTCCAGTTGTTACGATCATGTTGATTGCTTCTTTAGTACGTCTTTGTAGTGCGCGCTGTCGATAATCATGTACGGTTTGTTTAATACTTGAGCTCATCATATGAATGTGTACGGATCGGTTGATAATATGACGCCATTTGTTTCTATCCATGGTGTCTCGTCTCCAGTTGGTACTACCAGATTGTTTGATGTCAGCTTTGATTTTGTTTTCATACCTTTTTCTAAATCGACAGTGTTGAGGTCGATGGGCACCTGGAAAATAAGAGAACATGAGTTTTTTGGACAGCATTGATTCGCCATTGTCCTTATTCATTCTGTTCACATGACCAAACCATCTCAGTCTGTTTCTTGTCATGATAACATCCAATTGCGGTTGTCCAGTGAGTTCTAGTATTTTTGCATTCGATAAACGATCTTCTAGACTTGCTCCAATAATTGTTCGAAGACATTTCATATAGAAGGAATTCAATCGTCGTTCTTGAATACTAGTTAAAGTTCAGACTGCACTTCCATATAACAATATGGGTACTACGTATGCTGGAAAAATTCGTAGTTTCGCTTCATACGACATGCTCATGCGATACCATACACAATGTTTGAGCATGTTGGAGACTCCCGATGCCTTCAATATACGTATTCCAATCTCCTTCTCCATGGCTTGATCTTCTGTTATACAATAACCAAGGTATGGGAAGGATTCAACATTTTCAATCTTCTCATTTCGGATTATCATCTTGAGCCAGGTTGACTGACCATTTGTCCTTTGATTACACGATCAGTTGAATCTTGTTGTAATTGTTTTAGAGAAATAATGGATGTCTTCTTTACGTTCATTGTCAAGCTAAACTTTTGTGTTATAATTTCAAAAGCTTCAATGAATTTTTCAAGTTCTGTTGTAGATTCGCTTAATATAGCAAGATCGTCGGCATAGGCCAAATTCAGAACATTTACGAATTTGTGTTGATCACCAGTGGGGGGTGAAAATTATGACCATAAGCCAGCTTAACTCTACTTGCTTGTATTTCTTCGAGCACTTGTCGCATGACGAAGTCTAGTGCGACGTTGAATAGGATAAGTGATTCCATTCCTTCTTGTTTGACACCTGTGTCCATTTCGAAAAACCATAGATTCCTCATCGCCTGTACGTATCGGAGCTCTTGTATTATTATATAGAAGCTGCAAAATTTTGATAACTTTTTCCATCAATCCATAGTGTCGACATATTTTCCATAGAATCTCACGATTGATCGAATCATATGCTTTGCGTAAGTCGATGAAACATATGTATGTGCAGTTGTTTGTTGTATTTCCGTGATTTTTGCATGACTATTTTCAATGTGAAGATCTAGTCAAAAGTCGATCTCTTTGGTCGAATCCCAGCTTGTTGGGGTGTGAATGTGGATGGCTGGCTGTAGGTGTGGGTGGGTGTGGGTGTGGGTGTGGATGTGGGTGGCTGGGTGTTGGTGTGGGTGGGTGTGGGAAGTGGGCGGGTGTGGGTGGGTGCGAACGAATAACAGACCTGCACCCACACCCACACCCACACCCACACCCACACCCACACCCACACCCACACCCACACTCACACCCACACCCCACCCACACCCACACACCCATACTCACACCTCACCCACACCCACACACCCATACTCACACCTCACCCACACCCACACCCACAGCAAGATGAAGAATCTCATCCCTTTTTTCATAATGCACAAAGAGGAAAGTTTGTTTACTCTTGCTTCTTCAATTTTTCAGCAGTGGCTGGGCATTAGTAAAGTACGCTCTCACCCACTCTGACCGCCGTTTCATTCAAAGATAGTATCGATGTATAGAACATAAAATTGTCTATTCTTGAGACCTTACTCTCACCGATTTTCTTCAATCGATCTTAGAAAAAAAATTATTAAATATCATTTTTTTGAGATCACTCTCACTCACCCTCACCCACTTCTTAACAAGAAGGTGTGGGTAGGGTGGGAATGTGGGTATGGACTATGGTTGAATGTAGATTTAGGCTTTGTGTGAGGTCTGGGTATGGGTGTACACTCTAAAAAATAGGTATTCTCGGAAACAGACGAAAAAATGTTTTCGAGGGTGTGGGTGTGTGGGTTTAGGTGTAATTGTTCTATTTACCCTCTCCCAGATGCCACACCCACACCCACGTACATACTCACACCCACCCACACCCCACACACCCATCTAACAGATATTCAACAGGTATTGTTAAGATTTATTCAAAGATTTGAAAATTTATATTAGATGTGTTCACAACTAATTGTTTTAAGTAAACGGTATAGACATTAATAATATCGAATTAATCGTTTATCAACGAAAAATTTTAATATATAAATATTTCAATATAGGTGGTGAGAAAATTATATTTTAACTGATCACATGAATAAAATTTATCTGATGTATGAAAATATTCGAAAGATCAAAGGTCATTCTAACAGATATTTAGTTGACGATAGAGAGAAATTGTTAGTTGTCAATAATACATATTTACTTTTCTGCAAGAGATGAAATTACTAAAAATATCTTTGATTACCTTGTCAATGATATCTATGTTCTGTTTCTTTCGATTTTTTATTTATTTAAATAAATAATTCTTTTTTACAGAGGTTATTTTCAGCCAGAGTAAACATGTAAATAGACAGAAGAACATTGTATTAAATGAGTTTCAATTAAGGAACAATGATAATACGGCGAAAATCATTCTTTTTCTGCGGTTTTTGACGTTTGCTAGGTGATCTAATGGAAGAAATAAACATTTTCGTTATTGTTCTTATTTTTTATGTAAAAAAATCTCAAATTGTCGTCTAAAATATTTTTTTTTTCATTGGATTTAAATAAAAATAAATTACGTAAACAGTGATTTCTTTTCTAAAAGTCAACATATAGAAGATGGAATACGTAGAACTGTGAACGCTTATTTTTACTGAATTTCGTAATTAAATTAAAGTTAATTATGCACCTTCTTTACCCTTTAAGAATAAATATCACTCAAAAATTCATTGTATAACAATGTAATTGCACCATAATTTATTAAAAATAGCTAATTAAAATACCCGTTATAGTCGAAAATCATTTTCAAGAATATATGAAATCATTTGAAAAATCAGCTAGAAGATTTAGTAAAATATCTTCACACTATGCAGTCATCATCACATAGAAAAAATAAAATGAGGTTATCAAACCAAGTAAAATGACATTCCATTCTCAACGGTTTTCTTCTGAGTGAGAATGGATATTTTTTTTTTCAAACGTAGAAGTATAATCAATCCACTAGAAAACTTTTAAACTCACCGGATATCTTTAAACAATCACTTATTTAGGATGAAATTTTTTAGTCGGAGCACAATTTTTCTTATACGCAATGATTATTTCAGACATAAAGAAGGCTTTAAACAATTATTACAGTACTTTCATTGTATTTCACATTGGAACTCTGCATTGATTGGGCATGGCTGTAATGAACAGAAGATTCGTGCCCACATCCTCAGATGGACAGGTGCTTTCTAAGTATACTATATTTATTATTTTGAAAGCAGACAATAGTAGTGTAAAAAAAGAGTATTGTACATTAAATGGAAGGATATGGAAATGAAAACTGTTCCTTTAAAATGAAATCATTAACACTATCAGCGATAATTTTGTGTACACTGGATGTAAAATGAAACTTATCAATAAACACATATTTTGATGGATCTGAACAGTGCATAACAACAGAAGTACCATTTACAGTATCCCAACATGGATCGACAGTATTTGTAAATTGTTCCGATTCATTATCAATAATTTTCTTGATGATCGAATACAGATTAAACACTTTCAATGAAACTTCTGGGTTGCTTTTCTGAATTATTTTAAGACGAAGTGAAAGCGTACTATTGAATAGAAATGTAAGTTGTTTAAAAATGAAGTCAATACCGAGCGCGTGAATGTATGGAAAAGCTTGGGCGGGCGATTGATTGAAAACAAGAATATGTTTCGCACCAAAGTCGACCAAATCATCGACTGCATTTGCCAAACCGTTAACAACTGCAAATGGATTTGGAATCTTACTGAAAACAAAATCATTGCCACCACCTGACACGATATAGAGTGTATGTGCGAAATCAATAGTTTGTTCTCTAGTACTGTTTATATAGATTTCAATTTGTTGTCGAATGCCGGGCACAGGTACTGTATCTAATTTTGTGTATCCTTGAACTACTACATTGTCGGTTGTTGCACCTCCATAAGCATAATTCTTTACATTCGATACTCTCAATCTATCTACCCAGTTAAGATCGTCACTAAATCGACCTTGATAGTATGCCGGTGAGATAGGCCATGTGCCATTTGTCAAATTAAAAACATTGTCGGTATCCGAAAGGGAGTCACCAAAGATTACTACTGTATGGAACCGATGTTGTTCAGTGTTTGCTTGAGAAGCATGTATCATAGTTAAATAGAAGATATATGTAATAAAATTCGAACTAATACGATACCTTTTATAATTGTATTACTCGATTATATACTATCAACATGATCGAAGGCGAAACAGAATAGTAAAAAGAAAAAAACAAAATTGAGGGGGCTGCTTTTCTGTTCTACATACGTGGGACTTAATAGCTCATCTACATACAGTGCTTGATCATACAAAACGCATGTTTGTCAACATGCGTCAGGTATGACGTTCTCGATGACTCAAGGCAATCAGCGTCATCGTTGTTTTGAAACAAAACGAGGATGATCAACGAATCAAGCAAGTTAGTGTGTGCGTCAGGCTTATTTGCTGTGTCACTTATGAGTATGAGGAGATTTCCATCGAATCAATTCCCAGCGTATCAAGAAAGTCAGGTGCATCTGCTTCAAATGAAAATTGATTTTTGTAAAAATTTAAACGAAAAAGTGCGTTTAAACAAGTAATATATGTATATTTACAAGTGCATAGTAGTAGCTATCAAGATAATAAGATACTAGCCTCTATTATTTTGACATAAGTATTTAAGTATGTATATTAATAGATTTCTATAAAAAGAAATCATATAGTTATCGAATCACTCTGTTGATTTATTTAAAAAAGAAACTAATAAACAAAAACAATGCAAATAAACTCTAGTTTTCACCTAACCATGGTCACAGAGTTGTATTGTTTTTTTCTGAAGTTTCATTTCTTTTCTTTTTTTTATCTCATCTTAATATTTAGACGTGTATATATTTGTTTACGTGATTCTCTTGGTAATGTAACATTAATTAATATAAATAATTTATAAAAAAGTATATTATGTAATGTATAATTCTGTGTATTTAAGCCATCAAGACTATAGTTATAATTTGAAGTAAGTATTTTTATTCTATCAGGATAAGGTTTAGCTGCCGTATGATTAAATGTACGAACCATTTTATAACGTGCTATTTCATCGGGATAACGTATAACTGATTTTTTTAATTTTCTAACAACACGATAAAACATATCATCATCTTCACCACCCCAACCCCAATAGACTGTTGGATGACCATTCGCACCAAGGAGATCGGATACACTAAAAGCTGTTGCACCACCGAAGTTCGTTGAATAGGGTAAATGATACTTGTTTTTATCAATAGCAACCGCTCTGTAGAATAAGAAATACTATTCAATCAAATAAACCTATTTGATCTATAAGTAAAAGTATCCTTTTCCTAATGATTATTTTACGTCGTTTTATTTGGCTTTGTTTTTTCATAGACTTTGGTTTCTCACAATACCAAAAGATAATCACATTATCTGATAGTTACTAAATATTATTTTGTTATTGCTTGAAAACTAGATTGTGACGTATTGTTCAAGACAACATGAACGCCATTCATAGGTGCTCATCAAGATACGAATTTCAAAATTTTTTGAATTAAACATTAGTCTCTAAATTGGTTTGCTGTGCTTCTAACAGAAATTTGACTTCGAATAGACTGTTTTAAAAGTTCTTAGAAGCATCTATAAATGAGTTCTAGCCATCGTTTTCGGAACATGTGTATTTCAGTCAAGATATTATAAATTTGACCTAAGACCTAATTACAGACCCGTGTACAAGATAATGTGATTATCTCGTATTTAAATTTTCAAGATCTGTTAACTACATTGAAAAACTATCGTTAAAATTCAATATAGCGACAGCAATAATCTAAGGATTTAACTATTTTCACGGTATTCATAGCTCATTTTATTCTACAGCATGCATGTAGTCCTAAATCACAAGCGTTTTATTACTTAGGAGACTTTCTTCGTGAAAGTATCATGGATTTAATTTTTAAAAAATTTTCTTCAAAATATAATAATTCAACAGCAATAATTTAGGAATCCGAACTCTTTCTAGGTTATCCATTACTCAGATTACTCGCATGTAATTTTTGAAGTATGAAATCAATTAAACGAACATTCACATAAAAAAAGAAAAAGTTGCATTTTGATTTATTTTACTTACAAATGTCTTGGTCTATCTCCACATTTATAAAGGTTTCTTAAATCTTCTGGAAAAAGATCCACATCATGAAAAATAAAGCAATCAAATGAATACAATTTCATTGCTTCGATATAACCTACATTGAATAAAGCAGCTCGATTAAATTCTTCATGATCATGTTGATTAATAACAAATATTGTATAATCAAGTTGTTGCTGTTTAAGAAATGGATGCATAACATTAAGAAATAATTTTAAATGTAATTCACGATTTCTATAAGGTACTATAATAGCTAAACGTTGTTCTGCTTGACAAGTTTTTGGAAACCAATGTCCACCGAAATCAACACCATGCTGGTTTTCAATAGTACTAAATGGATAAAGTCTATAGATAATTGGTACTTTATAAAAAGATACATTTTTATTTGATGTTGAAAAATTACATATGGGTAATGAATTATATATAGTTGGATCAGGTTTTGTAAAATTAATTGAAATTGAAAATGAACCATCAGGAAATGGATTGAACTCTCTAGACTCTTTTCGTATAGATGTATTATTGAGAGATGTCAAATTGTTTGTATCTTGTGTAACATTTTTTTCAATAACTGACCCTTGTTTATATAATAATAGCGGTAGAAAACTTCTTTTTACTGTTTGATTTGCTTCTATTTGCAAGAAAACACTATAATAAAATACTGGAACTAAGACAATTGAGCAAATTGATAGATGTATAATACAACGATTTTTACGCATGGAGAAGATCGACTATCAATTAAATGTTAAATGCATATTATAACTTATTTCATTCAATATTAAAAAAAACCGATGATTTTCTAGAATAATTACATCATTCAAAAGAGCATAAAAACTTGAACAAAACCTGCTGATTTTCTGAAAGAGGTACTTTCAAATCTTCAGAAAAAATTTTTACAATAGATCTTTCTCTCTTTGAATATCGTTTTTTCTGCATTATGTAGTCTTCATCGTTTTGCTTGGGATTAGACCCCGTCGGGTAGGACCCGGGTCCGGGTCCGCATCCAGGTCTGAAAATTTTGCTTTGACCGGGTCCGGGTCGGGTCCAGGTCTGAAGAAAACTTTGATCCATACAATTTATTTTGAATTTTTTTAAAGTTTTGTTCGTTTTATACAAAGAAGAGATCAAATGTATTTAGAAAATAGATAAAAAACAACAAAACCCTTCTTGACTATACTATCTAAACTGACTTGTCATTGTGTTTGGATCCAAAAAATTTAAGCGACTCGGTCTGGGTCCGGGTCCGGGTAGAAAAATTTTAAATGATCGGGTCCGGGTCCGGGTCCAAAAATTCTGGACCCAACGGGGTCTACTTGGGATGTACTTCAGATGAGCAAAGGACGGATAGAAAAACTAATCATATTTTTAGTCATGTCTGTACGTTCTGTCTAGTCTAAAATCAATTGTAGTTTATACTTCACATCCTGTCTGCATAACTTATGGATGTCATTCTATCTGTTATATTTAGTTTTGTTGATAATATGACTAGGCATGCTGTATTGTTCGCAAAAATGATTTTAAACAAAAGAAGTAAGAACTTTCATGATTCTGCATACGACATGTTGTAGTCTTGTGTAGTGGTAGTCACTCTAACATGCTATCTGATACAATTTTATTCGAAGCTTTCTTCAAGTTCTCATATGAATAAAAAAAACAATTATTTAGACAACACTGAGCGAAATATATTCAGTAACTGTTTATTTTTTTATTTTGAGGAGTATTTTCTGACTATAATCAATTAGAAGTAATTATAATTATGCTTGAAAAAAAATTAAAAATTATTTAAATTGAGAAATTAATCAAATATTTTTGATATCATGATCTTAATTTAATCTTAAATTTCTAGTGTAAATTTTAAGTATATAACTAAATAAAATTTTCTACTATTTAAATCATCATATTTTTTATAAAATAAAATATAATTATAATATAGAAAAATTTAAATTATTCTTACATTAAATATATTTTCAATTCAGTTTACACATATAATAAACTTTAAAATATATAATACATTTGCAATTCTTACTAAGAAATAAATATTATGCAGTTTATATTCTCATCCTTTTAAATACTTTCAATAGATTTTTGCATACGAAAGGGCAACATATATTGAGACATATCAAAATAAGAATGTAAAAAATATGTTGCCTATTGTTGATTTTGAAGGACACCTCTGATTGTCATTCAAATTAGAAAAGAAAACAATGTCCTTAGCTATTTCAATGAAACAATACAAATATCGAAAAATTGTTTACATTACGTTCTACTTCTTTGTCTTTCTATTACTAATCAGTCTAACAAATTACTAAAATAGCTTAGTCGAGATTTCTTCGTTCATCTTTGAAATTTTATTTTTGAACTGAAGTAGAAAATTCATAGTTTTTGTATTATCTTCAGAAAAATTTAAAATTGACTTAATATTTTGAACAGGATATTTAAAAAAAAAAGGGGGGGAATAAATGAAAATTTAATAGACAGCAAATATGTCAAACTACTTCGAAGCATATGTGCAGATCAATTGTAAAATAAACCGAAAGTTTACAAGTATCATCTAATCAAAATACTTTGGTTGTGCATAGAATAGAGATTTCGGTCTCAACCAAACACACACTCAAAACCGACATCATTTTAGTTCATATCTTCATTTTGTTATCTCTAATCTATTCCAATTAAGATTAACATTCTCTCAAATTGGAGCTTGAAAACGTAGGAAAAATGATTAAAATTTCGTAAACATTTTGAAAATAATTGTATGTTTTTCAAAAAAACCAAAAAAGTATCAGCTTCTAGCGCCATCTTATAATACATGATGTGAAAAAAAAACGTGTATTTGTATTTGTACATAGTAATTAAGCAATAAGAAAACGAGAATACGTGAACGGTAGACCAGGTAACTTTTGAAGGTAAATTAAACTTAATAATTATCAAAATGCGAGTTCGTTTGGGACGTACATTTCGTCTTATAATTGCACTTGCTTTTCTTATTCTTATTATACCATTTTTAATGTTCAAACTTGAATCTGCGAATAATCAACCTAGTCCTGAACATATTGGAATTGATTATCCAGAAGTAAATATTTACAAAAAAAAAACATTGTTTTATTAAATCTTTGATCTATTTTATTTACTATCTAGGATAAAAAGATTGATAATATTCATGAAAAGATTCGAAAACCTTTAGCTAGATCAATAAATATTAGTTTAGAACCTATAATGAGTAATTCATTAGGAAATTATGAACCAAAAGATTTACCAGAAAGAACAGGTCCAGGAGAAGGAGGTAAAAGTAAAATTTAACAAAACTAAATTGAATAATTCTTTTCTTTCATTCAACAAAAATAAACAAAAGGTGTTCCTGTAAAACTTTCGCCGTCCGAAGAAAAAGAAGCACAACGAACAATTGCATTATATGGTTTTAATATGATTGTTTCTAATAAAATATCTATGGATAGACGTATTAAAGATACTCGACCAGCAGAGTATGACATTAAAATCAATTGATCATTTTTTTTTTTTTTTGCTCTTAAATTTAGATGTAAAAATTGGATTTATCCAAGTGTACAATATTTGCCAACAGCTTCCGTTATTCTTGTCTTTTATGATGAAGGATCAGGTGTTCTATTACGTACTGTACATAGTGTAATTAATACATCACCACCTGAACTTTTAAAAGAAGTTGTTCTTGTAGATGATGGTAGTACTGATGGTATGAATTTGATAATAAACTTTTTGTCTTATATTTCAATTTCAATGAATTTTGAATAGTTAGATAATCGAAAAATAATTTTGATAAAAAATAAAATGGATCTCTTGATTTCTATAGAAAATAAACTTTACAAAATGATTAAGAATCTGAAAAATAATAAAATATTAATTTCATTTTTTAGCTTCATTACAAGAACCATTAGAAACATATATAAAACGTTGGAATGGTCTTGTAAAACTTTATCGTACTGGAAAACGTGTTGGTCTAATCGAAGCACGTACTATAGGTGCACAAAAATCAACAGCCGATGTTATTATCATTCTTGATGCTCATTGTGAATGTGTATGTTTTTCAACAGATATGTTTTATTATTTTTTTTTTTTGTTGTTAGGTTATTAATTGGCTTCCACCATTGTTAACACGTATAGCACTTAATCGAAAAGCATTAGCTGTTCCTATTGTTGATGGACTTGAATGGAATACTTTAGAACATACAAATATCTATGGTTCAACTAATTTTCGTGGTATTTGGGAATGGGGATTTTTATATAAAGAAACTCAATTACCAGAACAAGAAGCAAAAAAAAGAAAATATTCATCAGAACCTTATTCGTATGTAGATTATTTATGTTCATTAAGATCATACGATTGGAAAGGCTTCTCATAGGCTGAGTTAACACATTTATAATTTAATTTGAAGCGTAACAAAATCAATTAATGTCAAATT
The DNA here is from genome assembly GCA_905250075.1 of Rotaria sp. Silwood1. NCBI lineage: Eukaryota > Metazoa > Rotifera > Eurotatoria > Philodinida > Philodinidae > Rotaria > Rotaria sp. Silwood1. Next base: position 50,215 of record CAJNOP010000509.1, read on the forward strand.
TTTCACATTAGTTACGCGCTTTGACATATGGCTTGATGTTAGTCGAGCAACAGAAGTTTGAATAAAGTATAAAATGTAAGAAAATCCACAAAAAAAGACCAAAGAGAAATTGTTAATAACAATTTAAGTGGTGATCTACGGTTGAAAAACTTTGTGATAGATGAACGGCGCATATGCTGCACTAGATCGATTTTGATAGATACAGTACAATATATGGACATCAACTCCAAGTGTTCTTTTAGTAAATATGTTTCGATCAAATAGGTTATTAAGTATTTCCTCTGCTTGATTTGTTTTTATAACTCACTACATTAATATTCTTCAACTCTTAGAAACAAGTTAGATTTCAGTCAAAAACGTGCCTTCGTATAATACTCAGCTTTATAGTAGAAAGTATGGGTGAAGAGAAGAAGAACATTGGCACCTACAATAGACAGAACGCCATACAACTATTAGAAATTTATTTTACAAATTTACTCATTCTAAGTAGAACTATATATTCATTGTATATTTTAGATCACCAACACATGCTGGTGGTTTATTAGCTATTGATCGTCAATGGTTTTTTGAATTAGGTGCATATGATCCGGGTATTCGTGTATGGGGAGCAGAACAGTATGTTTAATTCTTACTAATTTTCTTCTTCTTGTTTCTAAACATTGATTAAAAACAATTTTAGATATGAACTTTCATTTAAAGTTTGGCAATGTGGTGGTATACTTGAATGGGTACCATGTTCACATGTTGCACATGCTTATCGTGGTCCTCGAAATCATGGATCTTATGTACCTGGATCAAGTCCATATCAAACATCAATAAATCATTTACGTTTAGCTCATGTATGGATGGATGAATATGTTGAATATTATTATCGACGTGAACCAGCTTTACGTAAATTAAACTATGGTGATATATCAGAAAGAAAAAAACTTCGAGAAAAATTACAATGTAAACCATTTAAATGGTTTATGGAAAATATAGCATATGATGTTATGGATAAATTTCCACCACCATCACAAAATGTTGTTTGGGGTGAAGTAAGATATAAGAAAATTGTTTTTCTTGTGATAGAATTCGAAAGAAAATTTTTTAGTGTAAAAATGTTCAACATTCAGTTTGTTTATATGATAATGGTGTTTCATTTGGTCAATCAATTGGTGTTGCTACTTGTTATGGACAGGTATAATTTTCTAGAAAAAAGATTAAAAAAAAAACAACTAATGAGAAAAGTGCGTTTTATGGTTTCTAGAGATGGTTGAATAGAATATTGAATCCATTTATGATAGGATTGGTGAATAAATAGAATTGCTTTCTTTTTTCCTTGTTTGAATGATTATGTTTTGTTTTGATTATCACTTTTGATATTGTGAGGAAAAAGCAAAAAAAAAAAAGAAGTAGAGTAAGAATAGATTTTCAAATTCATGTGTGTCAAGCTAAAGTAACTTTAGAAATGAAATCGGCTAATTTTAAAACTTCATATTATTAAAATGTTCTGATATACGATTTGTAGTTGTATATGCATGAATGCTTCGATATACAGAGTTTCATCAGTTTTGGATATTCAATTTCTAAGATATGAATGTATCGAGACCTTCAGATGGATGACGGACATTTCGTACTAAGTCATTCCGAATTCCTGTCCTATGTCCGGATGTTCGGAAATGATTTTTGTCCTTAAAAAATCTTTGACGAGAGTTCGTAACCCTTTTTGGACGGGACATTGTATTGAAAAAAAACAGAAAGAGTGAGATTAGGAATTCGGAATGGCATGCTCATTACTATATGTGATATAGTGTCTGGAGAGCGGATGTTCGGAATAAAATTCTAAGAGTTTTTTTTTCATAGGAAAAGGTCTGAAGATCGTAATAAAACTGACCGACAGTTCGTAATGTGATTTACCGGAAAGTCGTAACAGATTTGTTCTGATATTGATAACGGTTGTAAAGACTTTTCTTTCTTTCTTATCATGAAGATTTTCTTTCAAAAGTCATGATGTTCGTAATAAAAAGCATATGCATGTAACGAATAATAATGATAAATACAAGCACTTGAGTTACAATAGAAATATTGACTGCTTGAATTCATTAGGACATTCTATGTGTGCCATTTTATAATAAAAACTAGTGAGTCACGTAACATCTCCCAATGAAGAGCAAACATGAACACAGTTTCGAACAATCTGTCTTTTTTTTTTCATTAAGATTCCTTGCAATTTTGCATTACGATCTCACTGCCTTTATTGTTACGATCTTCCGGTCATTCTCAGTTAAATTTTCAAGTTTTTATCTGTCAAAATCAACTATCGCTGTTCGTTACGATCTTCTGAACAACTTTCATTACGAACATCCTGTCTTTTTTTTCTTATGTCAGATGGTCGTAACGAACATAATATCACTGGTGATCGTAATGAAAAGTTAGTGCGAAATGTTCCTTTCCCGTAATTAGTTACTGTGTACATGAAATTCAAGCGATTAAGCACAAAAACACTCTGTAAGGCCCGTCTTCTTTCTGTCAAGTCTTTGAGAGAATGTACGAATTTTTATCCCCATACTTCAACACTACTTTTAGATCGTGAAATTATATGCATTTTTTTAAATATTTTGAATGAACTAAAACCTTTATATAAGCATTTGACAATCCTTCATAAAAACGAATATGTCATTCAAGGAGAAAAAAACAAACTTCTAATCTACATATTAATCACACTAGTCAATTGTTATTATCATAAGCAATATGCAAATATTATTTTTCATGAGTACGACATATAGAACTCATGAAAAATGAATTTCATATTAAAATTATTCAATAATAAAATAAAATATTATCAAGCAAACAATTTGAAATAGTTTAATCAGTGCTTGTGTATATTTTTCTTATCACATATTTGTTTTTTTTTTGCTTTTTTCTCCTTGGTGTTATGTTTATATTTTAAAGAATATTTTTAATAATTTTAAGTATTGAATTTGTTTAAGGGTTCTTGGCGTTTAAATGAAGGAGGTGAACTTGCTATTGGTGAACATTGTTATATATCTGATCATGATATTATAAAAAAGAAATTCTGTTTGGATCATAATGGTCGATGGAATCCAATTGGTGAATGGCAATGGGATAATGTAAGAAGAATACAATAAAAAAACAAAAATAATTTTCAATTTACTTTCTTTTTTTTTTTAAGGTAACACAACAAATGCGAAGTAATAAAGAACATTTATGTATGGAAACAGATGGTAGTAAATTAAAATTAGCAAAATGTGATGAAGAAAATAAATCACAAAAATGGATTTGGAGAGAAGTTTATTATTGACAATTTTTCCTTTTTTTTTTTTTTTGTTATTGTTTATTTTTTTCTAATATTTTCAACAAAAACTTTCCATTGAAAAAAAAAACAAAAAGAAAAATCTTCATATTTTTACTTTTACTTTTTATTTCGATGTTATACTTTCTCATTCTATTTATTTTGTTTCTTTTTAAAATCTAAATTTAGATATTATTAATAAAAATTTTGCCTTAAGATTTGTTTTTTTTTTGTTTCAAATATACAAGATCGTTTCTCAAAAAGTATTCAAGTGTGGTTGACATCGATAGTTATAAAGATCAGTAGACAATTAAATAAAAAAGAAAATATGTCAATAAGAACATAGTCAAAACATCTTATTCCACATGATTTATATGGACTTCTTATTGGAAAATACAATGTACTTCCTCTCATACTTTAGTCATAGTGCGATTGTGCTTTTTTAATCATTTTACTTGATATTCCATAATAAATATATTGTTCAGTTATCGTAGAAAAAGTACGTGAATAGTGAATACATTTTGTCTTTGATTATTAGTTGGCTAATTTGGAATGAATTAACAGCGTCAGACATACACATATATATTAGTATCCAATATAAGATCCGCATTGGTCATTGTTGTATCTAATGAAGGAATATCTTCAATTGATTAATTGCTTTTGAATTTGAACCCGGTGCATAAGGTAGACTCCAGTGAAATATGAAAAACTTCAAAATAATTTTGAATTGAAGTTTTACCTACAGACAGATCTATGTCATACTAAATTTTGGTTCTGAAATCAATGTTGGATACATCAATTTTTATTCTTAAACTAATAGAAGTTGTTACAAAAATTTCTTATGATTATTCAAGTGTAAATTACCATTCATCAATAGACTACCTACTTATGTTGTAGTTCATTAAACAGAAATTCTGAAATTCAAATCGAATTTTGATCGCAACTTTAAGTTGAATACAAGTTTGGATCAGTTAACAGTTAGATATTACAATGGCCTAGAGGTAGATCTTAAACTGGACACTGACATATGTAGAAATAATCGAAGAATACTTTGATTGTTTATTTAAAAAAGAATTATTCTATAAAGAACTTTTTCTGTAATAATATTCATAGAATCAGGAATGTTCCGATGGAATAATCCTCAATTTTAAAGAATTTTCATTTTTCTGGAATTTAGTTTTAACATTTTACTATTTTCTTTTATTCATCGATTCACAAAAAAATGCATATCTTTTCGCACAATCTGCAATCATACGAGTTGATCAGGATAAGAGAAATTTCTACTTGACTTTCAGTGGCATTCAAGAAGTGACAACGAAGAGAAGATCAACTAATAATACTTATAATAGTTTCCCGAACTATCATACATTAATTCTAAATTCTAATATTTTTGTTTGCCTTATCGCGCCAAATATTTCATATTATAATTATGTTTTCTTTTTTTTTAGATGCTTTTAATCGGTGATTCTCTCTTGCATCATGTTCGTAAACCAACAACATCACCATGTGAATCTGTTGAAACTTATATTGAATCAATTGGTGGTTGTACCATTGATCGTTTAATAGTATTAATTAAACAAGATTATTTTAAAAGATTATTTTTAAATCAAAAACATTTAATAATTATAATTGGTACAAATAATTTAGCACGTGAAAAATCTCAATCAACAATAATTAAATTAGAAAAATTATTTGATTTAATTAATCGAAAATATTCATATTTAAATACTATAGCTATATGTACTGTACCAGAACGTACAAAAACAAGTATTTTTTATCGTACATATGGTGATAATGGTGGTAAATCAATACGTAAACGTATTAAAAAATATAATAAAAAATTAAAACAATTAAGAAAAAAACAAATTAAATCAAAACGTTTTTCAATTATTAAATTAAATTTTGATTTATCATTACATATATCAAATGATGGTTTACATCCAAATGCTATGGGTATTGAACATATATCAAATATTTTACAAGATTATGCAAATACACTCAAAATTATATGATTTATAAGTTTTGTCAAATATGAAATTGTTTATCATTTTGTTGGCTTGTTTTTTTTATATGTATTGCGTACATCTTCTGATATAGATGAAATAAAATAAAACATAAATATACATTGATTTAATTGTTATGCTTCTTTTTTTTTTCTAAATTAATGAAAAATAAGCTTGAATAAATAGTAAAATTCTTCTGTAGGAATAACATTCATAGTCTATCTAGAAGAAGAGAGAGTCTTGACTAATATGAATTGATAGACACAATTTCTAGTGTAAGTAAAAATATTTAAGGGAAAGCTCTCTTTACAAACGAACTAAAATTTCAGAGAATGTTAATCTTGGTTAGAGTAGATGATGATTAAAATATCTCGTCAAATCTGCGAGATATTCACGAATTATAGTCAATCTATTGGTCAATAATACCTTGTACGTAGGCAAGGTTTTCACAATCATAACATGGCGAGGCTATTTTTAAGTTGTGGGTGTACTCTTGGTGCTAGATTCTCATAGAGTTTGATTTTTGAAATTTCATTTATTTGCTCTATTAAAAAAACAAAATTCTCAAATTCATGGCCAAAAAAATCGCTGATAAAAATGAGATTTGTAGGTTTTTTATTTCATCAATAGAGAAATTCAAAAATTGGGCTCTATAATTTTGCTCTATCTAACGAGTTACAAAATTGATGAATTTGACAAAAACTAACTTTGTTTGAGACGGAACACTTCTTAACAAATGATAGTTTCAATACAATTTAAGTCGAGATTGTGCGACTTTTACTCATAGTGACGAAGGTCAAAGATTATAGTAACAATGAGGACGGAAGAACTTAAAGTCAATAGATACGATTTCATAACAACTAAAATCAGATTTCTTTCGCAGAGTTCCTCAACAATATAAAAAAAGCATATTATGACTGCTCTGGAATATTTTAGAGCCTTCAATTCTTATCAAGAATAAGGGACAATGTTTCACTATAATTATCATATGATCAATAAAAGTTTGCAAGCTTCATACTATTCTTATTTTCATTAATAATCTACATGTAACAATCTTTGCATACAATCAATTTTCGTCTACTTATAAGTTACTAAAGAAATACAAAGTAATCAACTGCAATCAAATTTTCAAGAAAGATCAACATCGATCAGTGGCGTACGCAGAAATTTTTCAAGGGGGGGCCCAACTTCGTAGGGAGGGGCCGGCCATGGCACAAAAAAATTTTTATCACGTGAAAATATTTTTTCCTGTACCCCCCTCCAGGACTTTTTCGTCTCAAGGGGGGGGGGGGGCGGGTCCCCTCGCCCCCCCCTGCGTACGCCACTGACATCGATGTTGTTTGTACAAACTGTTAAACGAAAATTGATTTTTAATGAATCATGTACTATATATCCGTGCAGTACCGAAAGAATTTTTAAATAACCAATAGAAAGAAAGTCTTTATTATCTTCTTTTTTATGTTTAATGTAATGTTTTAGATAGAAATGGCCACGTCTAATTCATTTCTAATGGATTCACTTAGTGATTCTTTATTAGCAGCTATTACAGAAACATCTTTCCATGAATCTAATCATCCACCCGTTGCTGGTAAATTTTTTATTCAAATAGAAAAAAAAAATTTTTATTTTTACTTTAGAAAAACCTCTTAAACCTTTAAGTGAATTAAATTTACCAATAGCTGTTATTAATTGTTATCAACGTTTTGGTATAACACATCTTTTTGCTTGGCAAGCTGAATGTCTTGAAAAAGCAAGTGCAAATGGTAAATAGAATTTATTTTAATTTTATTCAAATAAGTTTTATATATATATATATGTAGGAAAACGAAATTTTATATATTCAGCTCCAGGTTTGTTTTTTATTTGAAAATATTTTTTTTATTTGTAATTGAGTTTTATATAGCTTCAGCTGGAAAAACTATTGTATCTGAATTACTTCTAATTAAATCAATATTTGAAACAAAACGAAAAGCATTATTTATTGAACCTTATATTAGTATTGTTCAAGAAAAAGCAAATTATTTTCGAGTATGTTTTTATTAAATTTACTTAAATAAAAAAAAAAAAAAAAATTTTTTTTAGAAACTTTTTTCATCTCTTCATTTACGTATTTCATCATATGCTAATACAAATGATTCTTATCATTCATTTTTTAATAGTCATATTATAATATGTACAATAGAAAAAGCTAATAGTATAATAAATCGTTTATTATCAAATCATAATGATTTAAATCAAATAGGTATTATAATTGTTGATGAATTACATTGGATTGGAGAAATAAATCGTGGTTATTTACTTGAATTATTATTAAGTAAAATAATTTATTATAATCAGTTACAAACAATAAATAATTCAATACAAATTATTGGTATGAGTGCAATAATACCTAATTTAAATCAATTATCACAATGGCTTAATGCTGAAAGTTATGAAACAACATTTCGTCCAATACCACTTGATGAATATATTAAAATTGAATCAATATTATATAATAAACAATTTTTACCTATACGACAATTAAATTTATCTGAACAATGGAATCAAGGTGATAATGAAGGTATAACAGAAATTATTTGGAATATTATTGAACATAATTATTGTAATGTACTTGTATTTTGTTCGACAAAACATTGGTGTGAAGTTTTAGCTAAATTATTAGCAAAAAATTTTTATCAAATTATTCATGATAAACAAATAAATCCATTAGATAAAATAAAACTTGAAGATATTATTGAACAATTACGTCGAACTGTAAATAAATAATAAGATTATATTTTAAGATTAATTATTTTTTTTTTGCATAGCCCGCTGGTCTTGATGTTGATCTTGCATGTTCAATACCAATGGGTGTTGCTTTTCATCATGCTGGTAGAAAAAAATTTTTTTTGTGTTTTTTGTAAAATATAATAATTCAATATGTATTATTATTGTTTTAGGTTTAACAATTGATGAAAGAGAAATAATTGAAAATGCTTATCGTGCAAATATTATTCGTGTTATTGTTTGTACAAGTACATTATCTAGTGGGGTAATTTATATTGAATGTTGCTTGCAAAAAATAATTATTATTATAATTAGGTTAATCTTCCTGCTCGTCTAGTAATTATACGAAGTCCATTACAAAATGGTCGATGTATTGATTTAAGTACATATCTTCAAATGGTATGATAATATTTGTTAATTTTAAAATATTATTTATTATTTTTTTTTATTGAGGTTGGTCGAGCTGGTCGAAAAGGTTATGATGATTATGGTAAAATGAATTATTTAATTGATTTTTTATTTTGTTTTTTGTTTTGATTTAATTAGCTGAAAGTATTTTAATTTGTTCAAAAAAAGAAGTTAATCTTGTACAAAAAATGTTTGAACAACAAAAAATTAAACCAATAAATAGTTGTTTTTTTGAAAATGAAAAACATATAAGTTTTAAACGAGCTTTACTTGAAATTATTTCAAGTGGAAAAGCTAATACAAAAGAACAAATTCTTAAATATATTAAATCAACATTTTTTTATATTTGTATTAATTCTAATAAATTAATAATAGATGAACAATTAATAATTAATAAATGTCTTAATTGGTTATGTGATAATGAATTTATTTATTGTATAGATAAAGAAAATATTGATAATGATAATAATTTACGTTATGAACCAACACAACTTGCTTTAGCAGTTATTAATTCATCTATTAATCCAGATGATGGACTTAAACTTGTTGTTGAATTAAATAAAGCTCAACGAAATCTATGTCTTGAAAATGATTTACATCTAATCTATCTTGTAAATTGTTTTTTTTTTTTTTTAATAAACTTTCATTGATATAATAGCAATTAAATTTAGATAATTCCACAACATTTGATCAATTCAATGTTGCCAACTCTCGATTGGAATATATTTCATACTGTTTGGCCAACAAGTGCTGTTGAACAACATGTCGCACATTTAGTTGGTGTTAATGGTATGATTGTATATAAAAAAGCAGCATCATTACGTATTGAAAAACGTGAATATGAAGAAAAATTAGATGGATTACGTTATGCAAGATTTTTTATTGCACTTATTCTTAATGATTTATTAGCAGAAAAAAATATGTGTGATATAATAAGAAAATATGAATGTACAAAAAGTTTTATTCAACAATTACAACAAACAACAGCTACATTTACATGTATTGTACAAATATTTGCTGAACGTCTTTCATGGAATAATTTAAAACAATTATTAAATGGTTTTCAATCGCGATTAAATTTTGGTATTAAACAAGTATGAAGTTTTATAAAAAAAAATCGTTAGAAAAACAAAAAACCTTTACTCTTGATCAATAGGAATTATGTGAACTTGTTCGAATTTCAATTTTAAATGCTTGTCGAGCTCGACAACTTTATTCCGATGGTTTTACAACTATTGCTTCTTTAGCAAATGGTGATGTTTATGAAATTGAACGAAGTATTCAAAAAGCAGTTCCATTTCAAACGTAAGAATATTTTGTTTTTTTTTTTTTTTTTGAAGTTTAAATATATTTTCGAAGAGAATAATGAATGTAAATTTAAATCAAGACTCTTCTGAGTTTCTTAGCAATGAAAAAAAGAGACTCAACGACATAAATATTTGAGCTGATCTAGAACATTCTAAAACTTTTCTCGAAATTTCAATGACTAAAATACATTCATGCATATTCAAAATAATACAATTTTTGCGATAGATAACAAAGGCCGTTGGGTGTAGGGCTGTACCGCTCACGCTCATGAGCGCTCATATGAGCGTGAGCGGTACAGCCCTAGTCATATGAGCGTGAGCGACCACCCCTCACCTGAGCATGAGCGTAGGGCTGTACCACTCACGCTCATGAGCGTGAGCAGTACAGCCCTAGTTGGGTGCAAGACTTTCAGATCCGAAACTGGTTAACAGAAAAATTTCAGGCCTATAATCGACTAGACGTACGTCCGAAGGCAACCGGATGAGCTCTAATCGTTTGTAATGTATTGATTTACTACGATCATCATATACAGATTTTTTTGAGCTTATGAATATGTACAAAAGATTCATTTGCCCATTAGATCAATGGTTAAAATAATAATACTGTTAAATTAAGAAAAAGAGACCTTTCACTTAGTTTTGATAAACTAAATAAAATTCTATGTAGAGCAGCACAACAATTAGCTGATGAACGTATGGGTCAAGTAAGACGTGATCAATATTGTATATTTGTACCTGGTCGACCACCATTAACAAATGCACAAGCAGCAAAAGAAATTATTGAAGAAGCTAAAATATTACTTCAACATGATTTACAAGCTATGGGTTTTGGTATTGTTATTCAAAAATCACAAAATGAGAATAAAGGTAGAAATCTTTTTTTTTTGTTTTTGAATTTATCAATATACTTTTTTGTTTTTTGATTTTCTTGATAGATGAACATATTTCAAATTCGGATACAGATTCAGATGAAGAAGAAAATGATAATGATAATGATAATTTTTCACCAAAATTATCTTCAACTATACAATTTCCATGTTTACTTGATGATAAAAATATAAATGTTCGTAATGCTTATCTTGATGGAAAATATATTTGTTCAGAATTTATTTTAATGATTGAACATAAAGAAACTATTGCTATTAGTTGTTTTACTAAAAAAATAACAAAAACAATTTCGAGTATATAATTTAAATTATTTATTTTTTTTATTTAAAATTATAAGATTTATTTTTTTTTCTTTCTTCTCCTAGATCCAAATGTTTTTCATATTAATAATCAAGAAGAATTATATTTACAATATGTTGCTTGTGCTTTTAGTGTTCATAAAGTTTATATCATTGACATCGCAGAAGATGAACAATGTAAGATATGAAAAGCACGTTAGTCATGTTGAATATCTATGCAAATAATGTTTTGTCTGTCAGGATTCATTATATCCGATGATTGTTCTACATCATAATTAATATTAGCGGTTAATGCAGCTCTACACAACTACTGTCTTTGTATTCCAACTAACATATTCTTGTCGGCACAAAATTTATAAGATGAACATCTACTCAATCGACAAATTATGGCGGTCAAAAAAAAACAAAAACGTTCTCATAAGGATTTCACTAAAATTTAAAATATGCTTTAAAATACTCGATGAAACTCCGTATCATTGGATATATGCGAGAAAATCTAAATTTCGCTTTGAAAAACATGATTTTTAAAAATTCGTCTAAAAATGTCATTAAGTGTTTGTTCAAAGTCTTATTCTTTTCAACAACAACAGCGAAAGCTTTCAAAACAATTGTAGAAGCATAGAACATGACATTCTCTATCCATCAGTGCCAAATACTTTACTTTTAGTATAGTTTCTAATGAACGAAAATTTACTGGACTTCTGCAGAAAATCAGAACTCGTAGTTTGAATATTGAGTCAGTGTTCATCTTTTAAATTTTACGCCGACAAAAGAAAAGTTATTTGAAAAAATCATTAATACAGCAAAAGCGAATATGTAGTTTTCATTAGGTTCATAATCAAAATTATTTTTGTCAGTTGTATCGAATATCTTGATAGACCGATGATCACTGGAGAGCTGCGGATCCACGTTTTTTTGGACCCGAGCCCAACTGGATCCGAGTCTAGGACCAGTCAAGCCTAGACTCGAGTTTTGTTTACACTGAAATATAGTATTAGAGAGCTGCAACCCGAAGTTATGGTGGACCAGGACCCGGTGGGGCTTGGGTCCGGCTCTGGACGGATCCGCAGCTCTCTAGTGATCACCGTCACCATTTTATTCCTATTCTTATTCAACTGGTGATATTTGATCTCTTCAATACAATTTGTTATACAATAAACCATTTTTCTACTTTAGACTTTCAACAACATCGAATGTCGGCACTTATTCATATACGAGAAAAGTTAATGAATCGACAACATAATGTAATTGTATTCAATGCATTGCATACATTATTTACACTTTCATCTTATTTAGCTATACCAAGAGTATATGGTTGGTATTATTTTGTTAAATAATTTTATTAATTATTCTAAATTTTTTAGCACGAATTATTGATTTACAAGTATGTGCATGGTTAAAACAAGATCCTATTGATAGCGAACGTATTTCAACTTGGATTGAAGAACATCATAGTGTACTTCAATTTGATAGTAAAAAAGAAAAACAAAATAATTAAAATTTTTTCTATTATTTTATTTTAATAGAAAGTCTTGATGCATATAAAGATCATTGTCATCGTGAAATGGTATATTTTAAAATTGCTGGTGAAGTTCTTCTTTATGCATCAATTGTTCCAATAATTGAACAACAAATGAATAAAATAAATTTATGGAATTATTATATAACTATTGAAATGCCAGCATTGAATATTATTCTACAAATGTTACTCAATGGAATTTTAATTGATCGTGAAGAATTAATTAATGCTCGAGAAGATCTTCTTGTATATTTAAATATATATTTAATTCTGATATTTATGATTTATTTTAGACTCTAATGAATAAACTTGAATTACAAGCATATCGTTTAGTTAAACGTCGTTTTAAAATGAATAGACAAAAAGATCTTATAAAAGTTAATAAAAAAAAAATATATATTTTTTTTTAGTAAAATTTTATTTTTAGATTCTTTATGGTGAACTTCATTTACCAATACAACGTACACCACATGGTCGTATATGTTTAAAAAAATCTTATTTAAATATTTTAGCTAATAAACATCCATTACCAAAATTAATTACTGAATATCGACAAATTCAAAGTGCACTTGATCGATGTATTGATCGTTTTGAACAAGTAGATATTCAAATTGAAAATTTCGATATTTATCTTCTATTTTTTTTTTCATTTAGTATATTAATGAACCAATTAAACCACAATCATTACAACGTTTACGACGAGAAGCTTCATGGCAAACTGAACGTACTTATGCTTATTGTCATTTTTTTACAGTAACTGGACGTATGATTGTTATTAATCCACCATTACAACATGTTCCAAAACGTTTTCTTATTCAATCATTACAAAAAGAATCAATAGTTCGATTAAGAAAAATGATTATTGCTCGAACAGGTAATAGTAAATATTGTAAAACAAAACAAAAGTAACTTCGTGTATTTGTATTGATACTACAAAATTATCTATCAATAAAAATGTTCAATAGATAAGATCTGATTGGCAAAACCTAAGGAGAATTTACTGCTGCCCCTTCCATAGATCATGACAAGAAATTTGATAATATTCTTCTTGAGAGTATGAATAACATGTTTCACATTTTAATTCCATAAGAACTTGAAACTACTCTTGTTCAGGTCTATCTCTATACAAAATTTCAAATCGAAACTCGGAAACTAGTTGTCCTGATGAAAACCATTCAAAGAAAAAAAAAGTATGTGTTTATCTGAAACTTCAAAGATAATCGAAAGGCTGTAAGACTTGTTCCAGAGTGAATTTTTCAACTTAAATACCATTCTTGCATAAAAATTCTTGAGGAACTTTTCATTGTATTTAAAAATGTTGTTAATTCTTCTAATTTAAAGTAGATCAAGAAGGAGAGATATACCAGTGACAAAGAAATTTCTCCGAGTGATAAATTACTTTTAAAATGAGTTTGAATTTCTTAGATAGATTCTATCAAAATTAGAGGAAACGAAAAATTATTCGTGTTTATGAGTCTGATACTTTCAAAACATACTGATCCTATTGAGAAGTTTATTTATGTAAAATTTAAAATCAAAAATCGATTTCAAGAAAACAGATTCGTGAACATGAGTCTTTGAATTTTTGTTCAATAAAATACATGACGTTATCATAACTGATCTAATATTTTAGTTTTATATTACATAATTTTGTTAGTAGATAAATTTTTGTACTTTTTCTAAATTATTTTCATTGTTTTATTAAAAATACAATATCTTTCTAGATTTTCAACTTGTTTCATTTGATTATTCTCAATTGGAATTACGTATTCTTGCACATCTATCAAATGATGAAAAATTAAAAACACGTTTAATAAATGATACTGATTTTTTCATATCACTTGCTGCTGATCTTTTAAAAAAATCTGAACATGAAATAACATGTGAACAACGTCAAAATGCTAAACAAGTATAAAATTCTCTTTTTCTTCTTATTACTAATCATGTTTAATATTTTTTGATTCATTCCTAGATATGTTATGGTATTCTTTATGGAATGTCAAAAGAAACATTTGCACGTGAAACACAAATGAATATAAATGATGCTGAAGAATTTATTGAAAATTTTTATAAAACATTTCCTATAATGACTCAATATCTAAATGATATTAAACAACGAGTTCTTGAAACTGGTTTTGTACAAAGTATTTATGGACGTTCATTATATTTTGATTTAAATCATATGACATCGAATGAAATGATGAAAGCTCGAGTAATTTAAATTCATTTTTTCTGTTTTCAAAAAAAAAAGAAAATTTACTTTTTTTTGAAAAAGATGGAACGACAAGCAATAAATTTTGTTATTCAAGCATCTGCTTGTGATATAATGAAAGTGGCCATGGAACGTATTAATCAAACATTAGATCGAACATTTCCTTTTGATTTAAAAAGTAAAAAAAATCTTTTTTTTTTCGTAAACAAAAACAAAAACAAAAATGATATAATGATTTATTTGTTTAGTTCGTCCAACACCTATTCGACCAGTTTATCTTGTTTTACAAATTCATGATGAATTAATATTTGAAATTGAAATAAGTTTACGTACAAATGAAATTATTAATATAATTCGTCATGCAATGGAAAGAAATGATTATATTAATTTATTATTACCAGTACAAATTAAATCGGGTGATAATTGGGAATCAATGATATCCGTTGTATAAAGAAATCGATATTTTTGATTATTATTTTGTAAAAAAAAACAAATAAATCTGTTTGTTTGATAATTTTCTGAGCATGCTCGAAAATATGATTTAATATTAAGAGTTTATCCGTTAAAGAAAATAAAGATTTTCTTACACAATTATATTTACAAAAATTAAATATTTTATTACAATAGGACGCACTCTCTATTAAATGTTCTAGTTCCATCATTAGCTTCTCTACAAAACGAGTAGAATGAACGTAGTAAAATTGTTTTAACCAATTACATAGTTATACAGAAAAATTATCCTAATGTGAAAAAACTTTTTATCGTTGACTAGAAATACAGTAGTGGACAGTTAAGATTTTTTAACTTTCAAGGGACATTGCGAGATAATAAAAAGCTTTTGAGATCGACCTTTTTTCGTTCAATAGAGTCTACTGCCCAATAATTTCATTTTTCGCCGGATGAATTGATAACCGAAAAACGATTCGAAACCACTATATATATAATTAATTAGAGCATTATGAAATTGATCGATTACAATCTCAAAGTTAATTAAGTATGTTACCTAGCTGAGACAGAGATGGAATCGGTACCGATCTATATTTTTCACTTTCCTGCTCTATGATGGTATTCACATGAAAAAACAACTGGCACTAAGACTAGTCTCATTGATTACAAAGGAATTGATTTCTAGAATGCTTCTCAATAAGACTATTGTTATCAATGATGAAACGTTATACCAGTATGCATGAAAGTACGAAAGTAGCCCACAAGAGAGTTCACTATAAAACAAGATTTCATTTTAAGCCTCAGCCTGTGGTCTGTAGATCGATATTTTGTCGGTAGGTCGGATTTTTTCTGATAAACTAACATATCATCAGCATCCTGTTTAGGATCGGTTCCATCTATGAGCTGAGGATCTGGGTATAGATGAAAAAAAGAATGAGATCTCCATATACACTCAACTTCTACGTTGGCTACCGACTGTGATAGTAACTAATTGATTGGATAAGGAACGACTTTGGTCTTCAAATTTCTTTTGTTCAAAGATTTCAAATAAAATAGCTTATATTATATTTGGGCTATTGTATGTGAAACCTTTGAATGAAGGTAGTTCACTAATACTCTTAAGTCTTCATAGAAACTGATATTGTTTTAAGATTTTATCACAATGCATAGAGACAATTAAACATTTTAATTTCTACTTCCCGTTAATACACTCAATGACAAAAATCTCATCTCAAGAGATTCGTTAATTAGTCACACTCATGATATAATTAATTGTTTATTTTTCTTCAACGTTATTTATTTCAAAAAAACTAAAAAGAAAAATAAATCTTATCATCTATTAATTTATTAAAATTTTTTACGCTAAATTATTTGCAACTAAAACAGTTGGTTTTGGTAACTACATTTAATTCATTTTCATTTAAATGATTATTCGTAATTATAACTTTATCAGCATCTTGTAAGACAGTAATAGCCTTACCATTATTATCTCCAAAATAATTATTATTAATCATAGCTTGTCCATGTTGAATCTCAATAGTTGATAATGTTTTATTCCATTGATTAAATAATAAATCCCTAATCGAAATTAAACCTGAATGTGACCAAATAAGATTTTGATAAAATTGTCCCCAAAATGATGCACCACGGACAGGGTGTGGGGTGGGTGTGGGTGGGGTGTGGGTATACACATCACTAGATTCGCAGACCCACTTCCACACCACACACCCACACCCACTGACATCGACGCCCACATCCACATCCCACACCCTCTAGATCAGCATTGAATGTTAATGCTGAGAACATCTGTTGCTCGAGCCATGGGCATCAGCCATCGTCGACCAAGTTCAATATCACTACATAAAGGGTGAAATCCATCGTCTGTTGCCTAAGCCGATTCTGTTCGTACCAGATCAAGTTCCAATTACGTGTTGAATCTGAGAATAAGTCCATCGAAAATGCATCATTACTCGGCGGAGCAACTTTTTTGTTGATCGAATTAATGACAAACGCGTATTTATCAGCATAGCCAGTATCTGATGCCCAATAGTGATTATGTGCAGCCATCGGGATACGATTTAGTCGATGATAAAGCACTGGAAAGCAATCAGAAAAGATATCTGGTCACTCCATCCACCCAGAAGCGCCATCTGCTAACCCTTTGTAATACCATCAAGAGTCCAGCTGCATATAATGAATGGGCAATCCGATATTTTGAATCGGTTGTTATTGTCTCTTCATAGTTCATTCCTCCTTCAATATGATAGTAATAATATCCACCATTGTCTGTATAGTAGCTTAGATAACGAATAGTTAAATCGTTGAGACGATATTCCTTCGTACGATTCGATGCTTGTTGTGTTGATTGACCTCATTCTTGCATAACCACGTTCGCGCCTTTTGATGAATAGTACAAAATCATTGAATTTGAATGATTTACTGGAATCATCGGAATGGAACTGAACATTTCATATTCAAGTGCGTTTTCACTTGGATAGAGGAAAGTGGCTATAGATTGTGAGAAAGGCGAGAGAACCACTGCATCGCCTTATTCTTGCTGAGTAAGATGGAATACAACCAAAGATCCTTCCATAACACTTCTGTTGATTGCTTCATTTGTAATGCCCTACTGTTCAGCATTCGTCTTCACTTCTTCCACCATAAAGTCCTATGGAAAGATTCATCAATAGACAAATTAACATAAAGAGAATATCTCTCACCTCCGAATGAGAGAAAGTCTCGATGATCATCGACAGTAATCTGTTCGATGGCAACGGATGAGAAAACAGATCGAATTTGATACATATCGAGATTAACCGTACTAGAGTCAGCAGTTGATCACCCGTATTTAAATGAAAAGTAATCGCTAGCAGAAAACCCCATTGTCGTACAGAAGCAGTCACATTCGTTGCTGTTCCATCTCGAGTAAGTCGATAGATCAATTGGGTTTGGTTCTATGTATTTAGATTAAAATCATTGCCTTGAAAATTATGAGTGTCGATCGGAGATAGAGAACCATCATCAGATTTGTACCAGCGATTGTCAGCATACAAAGCTGTATGAGATGAGCGAAACCACACTTGATCATTGATACTAATATTGTACTCACTGTTGACTCAATTAATTGACGCACTGACATCGCCAGTACAAAAAACTGCTAGCAGAATAATGGCTACTAACACAACATACATCTCCAAACAGATATTAATCGAAATGATAATGTTCGTTATCTCAACCGACTACGTTTCTCTATTAGCTTTGTTTGACCAAGACAAATATCAAGTGACATATCAAGGAGCGATATACAATGGCTATCATCTCTGCCAAAAACCGTTATTTTAAAAATCTAATTGTACAATGAATCAATGTTTTCGACGAGGATCTGTCAATATAGATGATACTGACATCTTGTGTTAACGCAAAAATACATTGTTTTCTAACCGATTAGTACTGAACGAAATTATTTTCAGTATATCAATTACTTGCATCCAAAGTTCGATGTCTTTTCAAATTGCGCTCTTTTATTTATTTCACAACTATTTGTTTGACACAGCAGAAATGACCTTGAATCGTTTTTGAAATCACGCGTTGTTGACATCTGAAAATTATTATTGACGAAAACAAAACCCACTATCCTTTTGAACTTTAATAAATACAAGTTTGAATTGATTTGATTAGATCATTCTGTTTCGTAAAAATGAATGAATATTATACCGTATATCATTTATAGGAAAACAAAATATGGAATCTATCGTATCAACTGAATATATTTGTGATAAAATAATTTTAGCTAAATTAGTATGATAGATATAATAAAAATATATTTTTTCATTTATAACTAATTTAATAATGTCTATACAAGGTTCAGATTAAACATATACATTGTGAAAAGAAACTAATTGCATATTCTTGTTATTTTTCGTCAAACTATGTAATATAAATTGGTTAAGACAATTCAGATAAATGAGTCAAATTTATACTAATCGGGAACATAACAAATCCACACAGATCGATGATAAATGGACGACAATCATGGATAAGTGAAATACAAATCTTCATTGAATCTATCATTCTTCATGCCATTATAAATGTACAGTCCTATTCTGTGGCACATCAAGTTATTGAGTAACCTTTAACAAGGACAAAATGTTTGTCTCACATAATAATACACTTATGGATGACGCTTCTATGCTTGCGCGAGAGAAAGAATGATATGTTGATTGTACATCCACAAGCCTGTCTATTTTAGACGCTGTTTATATGGTAAAAATAATTGTTGTTTCTTCCTCTGCTTATCTCGCATCAGAAAAACAAACTAATCAACATAGACCAGTAATAGATCTGTCATGGTTTTGTTTTCGTATGAATATGTGTGGAATGGCGATATATAAACAATAGCAGAAGAGATTCATCGTTCTTATTCATCTAGTATTTTACTTGTAGTATATTTTCTATAGTAAGGTAAAGAAGATGGCCAATTATGGACCTGCGTATGGAACACTAGCCAGCAATCAAATGAAGGTGAGAGATCTAATTCATCACAAATAGACAGATAAAGGAGTTCTCAAGCAAGCGGACGATTACAATGGTTTTTTCTTTGATGTTCTTAATGTATTTTTTTTTAATGAGATACAGATCGGTGAAAAAGTTTCTATAGAGAGATTGAAACTACTCATTATTTCTTTATTCTTCCCTTTGCGAGAACATTATTCCGATAGATCAGAAGAAACTACTACAGTATAACTTATCCATCAAGTAAAAGATTTGTCATACCGACAACTACCGCACTTATTTCTTGCTCTTTCGCCACTGCCATTATTCCGACGCAGTCAAATACATCAGAATTGTTTAGATGGCGCTTAAACGCGATCCAGAGCTTGATAAGGAAGCGCAAGCATGGATTGAATCAGTCATCAGTGAGAAATTTCCAAATTGTCCTTATGAAGATGCTCTCAGAGATGGAACTATCTTGTGCAAGTATGTTATCTGTCTATTGATTAATCAATTGAATTTGATTCTTCTTTTTTTCTTCCAATAAAAATAAAAGATTGATGAATAAACTTCAACCAAATGCCATTCCAAAATATTATACAGTAGGTGGAGGATTTCGATCACGTGAAAATATGTCACTTTTTCGTAAGAACAGAAACTTTTTGTTTTTATAATTACTCAATTTGTACATATAAAATAGAAAATGCGGCTCGTGCCTATGGTATACCTGATCTGGAGCTATTTCAAACAGTAGATCTTTATGAAAAACGTAATATTGCTCAAGTAACAGATTGCATATTTGCACTTAGTAGACAAGTGAGTAAAGTAATTGAATGAAATCAGAAATCCGTTCACTCTTTTTTCTTCTCTTCTAGGCGGAAAGAAAGAATTTCAAGGGACCCATACTCAATCCCAAAACGCCCCAACATCATGGATTCGGAATCAACGAACGACAATTATTTGCTAGAAAAAGCTTGACCGGTCTTCTCGACGAAGGTTTGAACATGCTTGCCAATCGTTCTAGTTAAAAATTTGTCATATATGACATGAACAAAGGATACTAAACGAACGAATTATATTCTTGTTTGCAAATCCTTATCAATAAAATATCTACATATACATTATTGTGTCTTCATTTTGCTCTAACTACATAAATAAAAACATAAAACAGCAATGACGAATTATCTATGCAATGAAGTAATGCTCTGATTAACTAACTGGAACATACACAGAAAATGATTTAGCTAATCAAAAATAGATTTTTCGACATTCTGTGCCGAAGCATGATAAAGAATATTTCGGACACGAAAATGTTGCCTTCGATAGTGAATTGAGAAATAGATGAAGTCCTCAAGGTAGTTTATTTGCATTCTTTCATTTTGAAAGATAAGCTATTTATGAATGAAAGGAAGAAACAGTTCAACTGCAATTGATTTATTATAGTTTCATGAACTCTCCATTAACACGCAATACATCGAGAAGAATCATGGTCGTGATAAAGATATTTTATTAGTCAAAACTTGATATATCTCTGGAAAAAGGACACTGTCTCTTGAACAAGTTTGAAAAGACAAAACGCTTTTTTTCTGACTGATCCGCTGTCTTATCCATATGAATTGAAAATTGGATACGGAAATGTTCAATACCTGATTTATTCCGCGATAGACCACGTTCATTTTCGACCCATTTCATGAATGAATTCAGTTTCTCATCACGAGGTCGAAGAGGAAGTGGTATCGAATTCGGTTGATTGATCATTCGAATGGCATTATCGCTAGGGATAAAAAAGATAATTGTTCTCTGGTTTAAGCAATGATTCAATTTGACCGACAGCACAAACTTCTTGCCAATTAGTAAGAAGTGGCTTATTCACTGTATGAGGATAGACAACACAATGAATATCAGATTTAAACCGATTTTTTTGTCATAATACTTGCTGCTTTGCCTAACCAAAGAATAGCGATGTAACTTTGATCATGTTCAGAATGAATGGGTCCATCGATCCATTAGTCTTGTAATTGATCATACAATTGAAGATCATCACATGTGGATAAAATACTCAATGAAAATAGACTAGGATCGAAAAGTGGAACACAATTTACTTCATTTGTATCTAAACCAACTTTCGATTGTATGACAGAACCGGTTCTTTGATTAAAATAATTCACAATATGAAGCATACTTAACGATGATAACTGTATCTTGTTGATCGCTGGACTCTGTACAAATGTAGGTATTTTGAAAATAATCGATTTGAGCATATTGGTCAAGTCTCGAAGAAGTAAAACGAGATATCTTAGTATTTGTTCAACTGCTTCTGTCAATGGATGATGATAATTGCCGAGACCGTTTTGATCAGTTAAGACTTTCATCCTTTCTTTATGATTAACACATGAATAACCGAAAGTATTGGACGATGCATACGATGATTTTACGTTTTCATGTTGAAAAAAAAGTTTGTGAGAATTGTTTGAAAACTATGAAGATTCTTAGCTAATTGATCATCATGATTGGGTAATCGAATAAAACATCAGCGATTTGATTTAAATTCATTTTCTAAACGATTGATTTTATCTATATAGCCAATAAACAATTCGTCGAAATTGATAAGAGTTTGTTGGTTGAAACTCTGTTTGGTCGTCATTATAGCGATAAAGAAGCAAAAATACGTATGTGTTATGAATATGTATCCAAAAAATTGCTCGTTCTTTATATACATACAGTATGAGACTTGTGACTGCGTAACATGCTATTGCTCAATCAACACAAACAATGAATCATGAACACGTAGTAACAATTGAAAGAAGATTTTCTCCAAAACATAGTCATATCTTGAATTATCGTCTTTCAATGTGATCGATAGATGACAAACTTCTAGAAAACTGCAGAAATTTTGTCAATAATTCTAGAGTATATATCTCATTCTTTGTCACGGTTCATGTCCTTTTCACTGAGCAATGTTTATGACCTTTTTTCAGACTACTTCAACGTATTAAAAATTTGCAAAAACCATTTCTGCTCTTGACAAATCAATCACTTTCGTCAATTTAGACAAGGACTTTTCTTTGATCAACATTTAATTTGATTGTTACATTGATATTCTGTTAATAGATGAATCAATTCGATTTAGATATTTGCCTTTCAAGAATGTCTCAGATGGCAAACACTTGAAGATATATGATTTTGTTCAGATACCATTTCAGGAGCTTTTCTTGATGTGCGCGATTGATCTCCGCGGTCTTCTATTGTTAAGATAAAGTAATAAAAATATTGTACGAGTATTGGTTTGATATTTGCTCGGATCATTCTGATTATTTTACAAAAATCAGAATGATAGAATAATATAGCTTTAGTCTCGATACATTCGATAGATAGAATTCAATCGAGTTTAGATTGCAGCTCGCTGGATTCTTTCATTCCTTTTTCTTTTAATTGCATTGCGGAGCTGTGGACGTGGTGCAAGAATGTTATTGCACAACATCAACTAAAATCTAAGATAAATGGGAGAATGAAAAGAGAATGTTTCGACGAGCCATGATCGAAAGTCAAATTTGTCATGAGACTGAAGCATCACAACTCGGTGACTCTGATCGTCGCAAGACGAATCAGAGAAGCCACGACTTTCGATTAATTCGACACTCGTCTATCTTTTTTGTCTTGAATGTATATTTTTTCGAATATATCATGTTTCTCGATTGGATTCAGAGCGATCGTTGCAATTTAGT
Source organism: Rotaria sp. Silwood1 (assembly GCA_905250075.1). Taxonomy (NCBI): domain Eukaryota; kingdom Metazoa; phylum Rotifera; class Eurotatoria; order Philodinida; family Philodinidae; genus Rotaria; species Rotaria sp. Silwood1. The sequence continues at coordinate 73,575 of CAJNOP010000509.1, forward strand.
AGGTAAGATAATTATCTTTTTTCATATATTTCTCATTGAGTAGATATCATTTGATGTATGTTTAAAAAATACATCACAACTGAATTTTTGAAACGACAAATTGACAATGACGCAATTATCAATACGTCAAGGTCTTGTATAACGCGCGTGTTTTACGTTTTTTACGGCTGACTATATTCTATCATTCGTTTCTTCACTACTAATATGTATCCTGTTCGTTTTGCGTTGATGAACATTCATTTTGAGGGTGAGAGTACTTCTCACTATTAACAAAAACGAAAAGATTAATTAGGAGAACATATTATTTATTATTCGAACAAAATTATTAGTACTTTTCTATTTGTTGTGCATGGACACCTGATGAGCAAACTAGACATTGCCTTCCTTTGCTCATAATCACACGAGTGACGTCTTTCAGATCGAGATGTGAATTCTTCATTGTTTTCATTTCTTCTTTAATCATGTCCGTCACTAGCCAATCAAGGAATATTTTCGACATTTTCTATTTCAATATCTAACCGGTGCTCACGTCGATAGGCTAGTGCTTGATACATGTGATTTTTTGTACAAGCATAATCGACAAATTCATCAAGATTAGCAAATTCCTCTGTGTTGATCAGTGCTAGTTGCCTGCCTTTGTTCACTGAATGTTCCTTGCCTTTTACTTTAAATATTAGAAGACCATGCTATTGAGTCCATCCATGCAGACTACGCCTTCCTCAATGCCATTCTGATTGAAATATGCACTAACTTGACATTGTCGTTCAATGATTTCAGTGATGTCTACAAGTTTACTCTGAGCAAGTTTCGGCTGATTAAAATCAATTTTCGATTTCATACGTAGGAAAATCGTAGATATTAAAGATTGATTGTTCGGACCATTGTAGATTCGACCATTCTTTTGTATCGGGCTAGATTGCAGGATTCGAGCTGTCGATTCTGACCTTGAAGATAATAAACATTTTCCGAAGACCACAGAGAGCGACATTTTTCTGAATATTTCCACCACACCATTCGCCATAGATAACAATAGTGTTTCCATGCTCGTCATGTCTGCGAATGACTAGACAAGTACGAAGACTTTATTCGATAAGGAATTTTTGTTCTAATGGATATATAAAGCGTGCAAATCCGACGTTGTCTATTTTAGGTGAAATAGTTATATTCCGCGATTGACACCTAATATCCAGATTCTTTTCGATACACAATTGCCGCATTAGTACCATGTAATTTGATAGTATCAATAAAGTTTAGTATGGGAAACGATTTATCTTGTTCAATTTTCTACCGATATGGGTATCTTGTTACCTTCTCAATTACTTCATGAAATTGCTTCTTTTTTGGATTGCAGCTGTTTTCATCGATCAAGTAAGAAACGTACTTTCACGTTATGCAAACGTTCTCTCGTTGTATATATGTTCTTTCGTAAAGTTGAAGTCGAATTGCGCAATAGTCTGGTAATATTGAAATATTCGCAAAAGGAAATTACTAATTCATAAACTAGGGAATGATTCTTAAAAACAGATGATGTTGGATGGAATTAAGATATTGTTTGGAGAATAACGATTTAATTTTTGTAAATGTTAGGAAGAGAATAAAATGTAATAGACATTAGTGACATCTCACTCTTTCGAAATTTTCGTTCGAATGCTTCTACCTGCTATATTATGAATACTACACAAAGCCAAAATATGAAAAAATCCATAGATGAACTACAAAATAACAAAAATACCGTATACTCTTGATATAAATAATTATTCAAGAGAATAAAATCAGTCTGTTAGGATCGCCATCTATTATAGATGGACGATCCTTCTCTTTTTTCTCTCATATACATATACAGATATAAGTGTGAACCAGTGAGTAGTGTTTTGAGGATAGATGGTGATCTAAGGTCGATCTATTGTTGTCCTTTTTCTTGTGAACAGTTTAGGTTCTTCTACATTACTTTGAATAAAGAAAATACTGACCTAACACAGTCATGAGAAATAATATTTTACATGAAAGTCTTGACCTATATATCGACACATATACAGCAAAAGAAAAGGTAAATATGAGAATATTCTTATCATTAAAGTTTGTACCTATTTTCTCTTTTGGATGACGTCCGTTGGTTATATTTATTAAAGTTAGGGTGTGGGTGAAGTGAAGAGCAAGAGTAGCGCTCACGCACCCATACCCACACCCCACAGCCACATCCTCGTTGAATTTGGCGTACTATATTTGTTTCAGTTCTCTGTGTAAATAAAAAATTGCACAACCATAATGCAAATTCGTCAGACATTGTCAATAAACAAATAGGCATAAAGAAAAAAAAACTCAAGAATCATTCATTTTAACGACGCATATTGTTCGAGCACAAGCGACATTGATGGATAACAAAGTTCCACCACCTTTTCTGGATTTACCTGTCGAGCTTGTTTATCGCATCCTCGACAATCTCGATGACTTCACAATGTTATGTTCAGTTCGTAATGTGTGTACACGACTGAACATGATCACTGATACTTATTATCGATATCAGGTAAATTTCATCTTGATCATTGACTCAGATTTTTATCGTGTCCAAGATATCATTCAGTTAAACCAATGATTATTCTAGTTAACTATTTTAGCTGTTGATTTTAGAATAGCAAAAATTTCATGGTAACATTTTGACGCTGATGTATATTATCTAAAAGACAATAATTATTACGTTATTGAAGACAAGTTCAAGAATTTTATTGAGTTTCTGATCTTCTTTTTCAATATTTTACCGAACAGAAAATAAATTTAATAGAATTTTAAAACGCATCGAACGTTTTTGTATTGCAGTTTTGTTTTCCTCCACCATTTATAGAAAGGACTTCTTCAGATGAATTGAATTGAAATATATTTCATTAGATTAATAACAAATAATATGAGTGTATTGATCATTTTCATTTTTTATTTTTGAATTTATTTCAAAAAACCTTGTGGATATTTCAGACTGATCTTCAGTCCATCGTCAACAAAAATAACAAGTAAAAAATACAAAATTTTTTATGTGTAACTATTCTTTTCGTTCTTTTTCTTTTCTTTAACATTGCAATGCAAAATAGGAGAAACGTTTGCTTGTGCATTGCAAAGTTAAAGAAAAGAAAAAGAACGAAAAGAATAGTTACACATAAAAAATTTTGTATTTTTTACTTGTTAAGTGTGTTGGTAATGGACTGAAGATCAGTTCGAAATATTCACAAGATTTTTTTGAAATAAATTCAAAAAATATAAATAATCAATGAACTTGTATTATTTGTTATTAATCTATTGAATTGAAAGTCATAGAAGAGGCCTAGTTGAATTGCATGAACTATACTCTTCTGAAATTTCTGTGACTTAAAAATTCATTGGAG
>CAJNOP010000509.1:81232-103692 GCA_905250075.1 Rotaria sp. Silwood1
TTCTTCTCTCTCATATACACATCTGTACTTTTTCACACAGACACTCACCACACTAGATCTCAGAGGCAATCAAATCGAAGATCTCGGAGCACAACATCTGGCTGATGCATTACAACACAACACAGTGACTCTATTTCTCTCTTCTTCTCTCTCATATACACATCTGTACTTTTTCATACAGACACTCACCAGACTCAATCTCGACAACAATCATATCGGAGACAAAGGAGCACAACATCTGGCTGATGCATTGCAACATAACACGGTGACCCTCTTTCTCTCTTCTTCTCTCTGATATACACACCTGCACTTTTTCACGCAGACACTCACCACACTAAATCTCATATTCAATGAAATCGGACACACCCTTGAAAGTCGTTTGAAGGGACTAATTGAGCGAAATAACCAACGAACAATATCGTTAGTTTTGGTGTCGAAGATGCTGACATGAAGAGCTGTAATTTCGGGTTGAATGTGTGATTTGCTTTTTTTCCTTGTTGTTTTGTTTGCATATGATAATAAAACCTTTGAATTTTCTACGCGATGTGCGTGATAATGCAGATATGGCGGTAGTTCTCGATAAAGTGGATAATCGTTGGTTTGGGTGATTTGGAAAAATAAGTCATATGAATATCTGATTTACATTCTGGTTGATATGAGTTCGACTGTGGAAAGGTGAGTAAGTCGGAAGTTTTTTTTTTGGGTAAAAAGAATGTGGTTTTTCTGTCGTTAATAACCGCAGCTGTGAAAGGAAGATGTTTATAGGAGACTTGGGACCGGCTGAGCTTTTTTTCAACCGATCGGGTCGGTGGATTGAAATTTTTGATGTCATTGGTGAAAAACCGTTGAAAAAACCGGTGGGTTCAATTACAGACTTCCACTGATGTCATAGTGGCTACACGTTATATATCAATTACCAAACTATCGCTTTCGAGAAAGAGTTTAGTAATACGGCTTGACAAACAGATTGAGTGAAATTCATATAACTCATAAGATTTCTAATACCAACGTTGTTTATAGAATCCGTCATGTCGCCTACACGCCAATCACGGAGAAGCAAAGGAAAAGTGTTTCAAAAATTGTTATGTGGTATCTTACAACAATTGATATAGAACAATATTTGTGCCTTATGTTGGCTGATTTTGCTTCACGGAAAAGGTGATAAATTTTATGTTTTTTTATTTGATATCAGTATTCAACGTAGTTGAGAGGAGGAAGCCATTTTATTTTTTGTTGCCTTGAAAAGTTAAAAGTAAAGTGATATCCTTGCTTGAAGAACTTTTCAATTGCTCAACTCCTATTGCCGATCGCAAAACTAAATGAGATACAAAGATCGACTTTTAAATAGACTTCATTTTTTTTAGATTTATTTTATTAAGACTTAAGTTTATCTTTAAAGTTGTATGGTACTAGCATGCGACAAAACTTTCACATTTAAAACACGATTTTTTTGGTATTGAGGCTATTAGAATATAGTCTGAGACTTGCTGACAGTTAAGAATTTTTGACAATCAGCGAAAAACAGTTCCGAAGTGAACTTGGAATTTTTACATTAGACATTTGCAAGTTTACACTGTGTTTAGATTCGGAATGGGTGAGTAACATTTTTTATTATCATCAATGCATTCATTATGCTTCGAAACCATTCATTGCAAAATGAGAAATGCTAGGTCACAATTTTGAACTGAGATTTCGATGCTAACTAGACATTTATTGACTCGAAGTTTCGAATTTGTTTTTTTTCTCGAACATTCAAATCAAAAAAATCAATAAAAACAAGCAAAAATATACTAACTTTGATACTTTAAAAAGTAATAAGCAAGCGGCAAAAAACCGATGAAAGGCAAGCAGTTTGAAAAGTTCAACCGGACCAAACCAGTAATCGTAGTTATTGTCAATGAGAATGGACTGATTTTAGAGCGAGTGGGCATGTATTCTTATGAAATCAACATGTTTTCCTGTTGTATGTAGTCGAAATCGAGCTGACGAAGTCTTGATCGAAAAAAGTCATAAATATGTTCGTGCAATTGACCAGTTTCTTGTTGCTGAATCCACTATAATCGTTTTCTATTGTACGAAAGCTGTTCAAAATAATTCAAAAAACAATCTATTCAATTCATGAGGTGAATTGATTTCAATTGAATTCAAAAAAGTTTTCAAAATCTGTAGATTCAAGTCAATTTAAACATCAAACTTCATATAGTTTTTATAAAACGATGAATTCACAAAATCCAACCTCATTAAAAATAAAGTGATCTGCTTTTTCCTATAATATTTTGTTAGATTCTTACTTAAAAATGTCTGAATCATGCTTGTGTCCGTATACTTTGCTTTTTTATTCGCATAATGCTATCAGTTTTTTTCTTTCATCGTCTACATATTGTGTATATCTAGTTTACGTTTGTATATCATAAATGAACCCATATATATTTCTATCTATATAGGTTATAGGTATATAGTGATCATTTTCTTTGAATATCGATTAGCCAAACATCATATGCTGAACTTCTCGAGATCACAGCTGTATCATTCAATTCAAAATCGGTCAGGTCACCTGAATTCAATTCAATTCATGAGTTCAATTGAATCGCGAAGTACTTCGTCAGTTCTATGAATTGAATGAAATTCGATTGAAGAATTATTTGTCAACATTTCATTAGTTGAATGAAGATGAATTGAGGTGCCTAGCTGTGCGTTATACATACGTCTTAAATGGTAAAGATACTGTGACTTTTCTATTCATTCAAACAAAACGAAAGTAGAAATTACTAATAAATTCTATAGGGACCGTCTTTAGGTGTTAGCCTGGAATTTGTTATCAAAAGCTATTCGTACCGCAAAGTGATAATCTTCTGCTTGCCGTTTAATATGCTAAGAAATATACACGAATATTGAATGTTATATAGTAACTATATGCTTCACTTATATTTTATCGACAATTGACATGCCTGTGCAGATATCCAACCAAAGGTTTCTTTCTCTCATACGTCAGAATAGTATCGATTATAAACTTTTCCTGTTCATTTGAAACATCTAAGAAATATAACAGGAAAGCGACAACCAAATAATTCTTATTAAACATTTTTATGCATTCACATATCCTATGAGCAAGTAGTGAAAAGTAACACATAGAAGTTACTACCTTAGATATTGTTTCTCTCTAAAACATAAAAACAGCTATTACAGTCATACAAGAAAACAAAATCAATGCTATCAAAGTCAGCCTACTCAGTAACTCTACTGATTTACATATTCTTCTTCCCAACCTTACAAAACAAGCCATTAATATTAAAGGTATAAAACATCGACAGTAAATCTTTCACTGTTTCGTCAAAGAATCCATATAATGAACTCATCTCCGTGAGAGGTATTCACTCGAAATACTCAATTCTATACGACAGAGGATAGACTTTATGTTACCACTGCCCAAACAAGATAACTAATTTAAAGTGTGCCACACTCAGTCTTAAACGAGAAATATATTATTTAAAAAAACATTTCAACCACATTCCGAAATCTACCGATCGTCACCAATCTACTCCAAACTTCATTCAAACATGCTACTCCCTTTTTCACAACATAAATCGCCCTTTGAATCGACACATCTATTTCAACTCATCTTGGAATTACCGAATAGCGCGTTGATTTATGAAATATATCATCTGGATCACATTAAAGTTGATATCTATATTGCAGCAGTAGACCAATGAGAATTCAACATGTAATAGTTGATTTTTAAGCGAAGTGAGACATCGTGTTGCAATATGAAATGGAATGAAGTGGAGATTTTTTTCAGAGATTCTTTTCTCTAATCAGTCGTTGATTTGAAATTCTATAGAAAAGCTAGCTGTGGATTCTCTGAAAATCGTATCAGTGAGTGACAAAAGTTTCGCTCTCATTTGAATGCATGTTTTATGTTATTTTGATATATAAATTTCGAGTGTAGCATATGCATATACAGACTCATTAGAGACATTTGCGATGTATGTAGCGTTCGTTTAGTTATCTGGATCTTTTTTGATAAGAGTAGAAATATGTCAAATATATCCATCGAGAAGTAGAAGCAGAATGACTTGCAATTCGACATGCAATATTTTTGAAACTCCAATGGTGGAAAAATTTCACGAAAGCGCTGTAAATATTTCGAAGACATCAGAGAATATAGCAGAAACTCTAGTATACAAAAACAAGACATAGAAGTTCAGAGAACTCAATGAAGTCAGACATAAACTTGTAAAAGTCCTTGATATTTCAATCATTTGAGGAAAAGTCGTGAATATTCAGGAATAGTCTAGAAAATTCTGAAAGTTGTATGAAGTCAGGTGGAACATCAGGGAGATCTTGGAATCACAACAACATTGTACAAAATTCATGTGTGTCTTAAGGTAGATTTCAGGTTCCTAAGCTGGTGTGGATGTGGCACTTGGCAAAGCTAACACGCATACCCACATCCACACCCTACTATTATCTTTCACGAAATAACAGCAGATTATTTTTATTAGAAAAAGATTCACATATTTTCTCTGTTTCGAGTATTGATAAAACCTCAGTATTTCTAAAGTTTTTATATTCAAAATTGATCAATACTTTTTAGATGGTGGCCGGTGATATAAACTGAGCCAGTTGATCTCAAATATATATACTTTTAAATCACTCTTTAAAGTGATTTGTAGGTATCTGTATTTTATTTTTCAATACAACATTTAATTATGATTAACAAATACAACATTAATGATATTAAACATCTGAAAAAGATGAGTGTTACTGATTTGTTTCAATGATTTCATCAACATCATCTAAAATAGGAACAAGAGAGAGAGCTGCGGTTTTGACCATTCGAAAGAGCAATGTTCGGGCCGTCGATCGGTATAAAACTCATTAAGATGAAACTTGCTTTTTTTATAGGTACTTTTGGCTCAACATTTTTTCCTTTGAATATTTTGACAATAATCTCAACTCAGATTATGTTAAAATGTAGCTCAAATCGTCCTTTTTTTGCTATAAAATTAACATTTGTTTTTTTGAAATCCGCTTAGAATAGAAGGTTGAGAGATCCTGAAATATGTGATCATTTTATGGCGAAAAAAAAGATGATTTGAGCTACATTTTGACATCATTTCAGTTGAGATTATTGTCAAAATATTCAAAGGAAAAAATGTTGATCCAAAAGCACCAATAAAAAACGCAAATTTCGTCTTAATGAGCTTCATACAGATCGACATTGCTCTTTCGCATGATGAAAACCACAGCTCTCTATCTTATTTCTATCAACAGTTATTTGAAAAATAGTGAGGTACCTTTTATTTTGAAATGGACAGTAATCATTATTCTAGTATATTAAACTTCTTGACTCTAACTATAAAGCAAACATGTAATATTTTTCATTTTCTAATTATGTTACAGAATATAATTTTATTTTTACATTTGTCACTGCTTAAATAAAAAAGGAGAATTATAACGAAGTCTCAATGAGCAATTAGTGATTAAGTCTTTTTTTCATATGTATAACAATCGATATTTCTTTTATATTAAAAATTCATCAAATCATCAATACTGTATCAAAATATATTTATACTCAGACGAATTTCTTTTAACCATTTTTGTTACATTCTATGAAAGGATTATGTAACGTTTTCGTCTCTATATTTTTTTCCCCGAAACATATTGAAATATTGTTTAAACATTGATTTATTTATTGAAGAATCTTGTAAATTTTCGTGCAGTATTTTGACATACATTTCTAATTCATCCATCAAACAAATGAAAATATTATGATAATCCGAAAGACATATCATAAACCATAGATGTGTGATAAATTAAATTAATTTTTTCGATTTTTTTATTATTATTACGCGATGAAGAAAAATAAACGAGTGAAACATATTTTAATTTGTTGTTTGTTGATCATCACATCCATTTCTTTTTGACGATAATCTCAATGACATAGATCGAAACATATTTTGTTTAAAGACATGTATTTTATTGTCGGTCGATCGTATAGCAACGATATTTATACACACCTTTCAATAATGAACATATTAAAATAATTTGAAATCAAATCTTACTTATATTAAAACCATTTCAATCTATAATATAATAATCTTACATTAAAAAATAATAATTACCATATTTAGAAAAATTTTCTGTTTGAATGAACGTTTAATATTGTTCAATCTATATATATAATTTCAGTATTTAAATGTAACGAATTTGAAATTTCAATGTCCATATTGATTATTGATTTTTTTCTTTTTAGTAACAAAAATTTAATTCAAAATAAATATTGCAAAAAATAATGTACATCACCAATAAACATACAAAATCATGTGGTTTTTATTTTTTTTTCATTTTGTTTTAATTATGATAAAATAAGCAGAATATTTTACATAAGTATACATTTTCTTCTAGATTAATTTCTTTTTTTTTACCTATGCGTCATCGTCACGCTTATTTAAATATCATTCTTATCAATAGATTGCTAATTATTTTCACTATTTCTCTTATTTTAATTATGCAATTTTATTGCAATCAAAACTAACTTTCAAATAAACATTGTCTTATTGTATATTTCGAGGACAATTCATATATTTTTAATGTTTCATCAATTAAACAGCAATGTGATATTATTATTTTTTTTTTTTTACAATAAATACAGACAAAAAAAAGAAAAGACAGAGGACGAGAAAAAAAAAGCGAATATAAATTCAAGTATACATTACAATCATTAATTGCATATAAGCATTAACAATAAAAGAAAGTAGCCCGCATACTTTAATCATATATATGTTACCACCACCAGTGACTGCTGATAAAGCCGCTCGAAAGTATAATATAATTTTGTTTAGATTTTTATTAATATTTTGTTTGTTCATGTGTGTATGTAAAATAGAGGAGCTTCGGCTGCTTTACCACTAGCTGCCATTTGCTGTCTTTGTGTACTATTTTTCTTACTTGCTGCAACAATTATTTTAGCTCTCATTCCAGTCTATCTCCCGAAGAAAGACCTATCAAGTAAGTAGAAAGATATATTTGACAAAAAAAAAAAAATTCGTGATTCTTGAAAATTGAAGATCTTCCTTCAACAAAAACAAAATATATTATATTAAATCCACAACAATATGTTCCAGCATATGGTACAGCATCATCAAGTGCATGTAATGCAATAGCTAGCAAGGTGAAAGACAGACAAAAAAAAAAAATTTTTTTTATTATGATCTTAATATAAAATTCGTTCAATGTATTGTTTTTTTTTTTGTCTCAGATGGCAAGTGCAATTGGTTATCCATCAGGTTCTATTACTTCATCTTCATGTTCATTTGCTGTAGGATCAAGACGACGTCGACGATCTAAGTATATATAAATCGAATAGATTAATTTTATTTAAATATTATTTTAAAAGATGGCTGAGTCGTAGTCGTCGTCAAAGTCGAAGTGGAAAACTTTTTATGCAAGCAGTAATAAACTATGATAAATGTCAACGTTGTCGTTTATCATCATATTTAAAAAAATTACTTGGTATAACATTTACAGCAGATTTTATTTATTATGGTTCTCGTAGTGTAACTTTTACTGTAGCAAGTATAAGTGATACACGTAATATTATAAAATTATTTTTTTTCTATAAGATAATTCTTTAATTTTATTTTTAAATATTATAGCTTTCGGTAGTCTATCTACTGATGCTACAACAACAACAACAACTACTACTACTACTTCTACTACTACAACTTGATCATAGTTGGCAGTTGTATTTGACTTCTAAACTTTATTAAAGTGAATAATTTTAATATTTAAACTGAAGAAATTTTCGATTTTTTTTCATTTCTCATAAAAATACTATTACTAATCAAACAAACGTAGTTGTGATAAATACTAATTATCATACAAAATTCTATACACTTTTAGTTAGAAGTTTTGTTTTTTTTTTTCTAACATGATTATTTTTATTTATATTTGTACGTGAGTATGAGAAAACAAAAGCAACACAAAGATTTTGTATACATACATATTCATATGATAATAACTAACGAAGCTTTTTTCTTTCTTTTTTGCTTCTTATTTCATGTATTAGTAAACATATTAGTTTTTACTTTTTTCTCATTATTATTCAATAAGCACACCAATTAAGACTTTTTTTTTTTTTGCAATAAATAAATTCATTTATTTTCACTGTGTTGTTTTTTCTTCTTATTATATCTGTTTCAAATAGTGATAACGTATTTTCAAGAATATACCACACTATTTAAACATTGGTTTTCTCATTTTATTACTTGTCTTCTTGGAAAGTTTAATCATTAATTAATTGTGATGTTATTCTTTTCTCATAATTTTACTCTAGACTAAATCAATCATTAACAAAAAATAAAAATATTTTATTTATCATTAATGATAATATTTTTAGTAGTCATTTGCATCTAGACGACATAAATTAAAATTTCTAAAGGAAGTAATCAATTTTTTTAAATGAATAATTCTTATTTTTTTTTGTTTTTTCGATAGAAATTTATTTATTAAATACTTGCAAAAATGAATTCAATATAAAATTAAAAGAAGCTGAATAGATTTCTTTGACTGTAAATGAAGATGTCAAGAAGATTAACAAGTACATTCACATAGTCAAGTTACTGGGTACTAATGTTACATTATTAGTTTGATTAAATAGAATTTTTTCATTTGTATTTTCTTTGTCATAAAGTTTTCTGATGTTTTTGTAAAATGATAAGAACGAAAAAGAGTAATATTTTGTATTTCATCAATGATATAAAACTATTTAATCGATCTTTATTGCTTCGCTAGAGTGTGTTGCCTATAATCATTAGTGATGATAACATGTATATGCTTGAGGATATGTCGAATAGTTTGTTTTAAATTAGATAATGATATTTTCCGCATTTCTATTCATTTCAACAACATAACAATTTTTTTTTTGCTGAAGTATCATTTTGTAAAGGATAGATAAGTGTGAGACTGTAAAAACAAGAGATTAATGAAAAAAAACAACAAAGAAACTCTCTCTCTCAGAACTTTACCATCGATATCATTAAAATATAAGGACTAGAGTGAAAAGAAGACAAAAAACAAGAAATTTATTTAAAAGGAAAAGTATTTCATCAAAATTTCTATATTTAGAAGAGAAAAAATTGTATTTTATGAATAATTCAAATTTTAATGAAATTAACTTCATCACAATTAAATATGATATAAGAAATATGTTTTTTTCGAAACATGATAAAATTATTCTATTTTTTTTTGCAACACTTAATTCAATTTCTTAGTTTTTGTTTTAGAACATTAAACTTTTTAACTAACATTTTTCATTAAAATTATTAAACTTGTTATCATTGTTATAGAAAAAAAAAGAAGAATCATAATCAAGTTTTCATGGAGCAATTATTGATTAAATTTATATCGTGTTATAGAAATCTATTTGTTTTATATTAAAATTTTTACTCATTGTTGAACTATTCAATGGAACGAGTATATTGTGTTTTCATTTCAATATTTTTCCTCAAATATGTTATGAAATATTATTTAAGATTTGATCGAAAATCTTATTTATATGAAAATCATTCTTCAACCTTGAATATAAAAGTCTTAATATTAATAAATTATGATAACTTTTCTTTCGAATGAATGTTTTTTAATATTGTTTAATATCAAAGATTTATTTGAAAACAAACGTAGAGATTTGTGTTCTAATAATAAACATACAAAGTCATACTTTTTTTTTTGTTTCATTCTATCGTAATTATAATGAAATGTCTATAACATTGTATACAAGTGTATATTTCCTTAAAAAGTCTAAGCTATACATTTTTTTAAATATACATGTTTACACATCACTTGTTCAAAAAGAGTTACGTATTTTTCTTTTTTTTTTATTCTTTCTCTATTAGTCTCATTTTAATTATGTTAAAGACAAATATTAAAAGACAAATTCTCCTATTAGACATTTCAAGGATGTTGAATATCTCATGTTAATATTGATCACTTAAGCAGACAGACTATGGAGGAGTTTTTTTTTTAAATCCTTTATCAATTGCTTTATTTATAGTCATGCTTACAAAATGATACTTCAAAAGAAATTTTTGTTTTTTTTTTGTTAAAATAAGTAAGAACAAAAAAAAAAAAGAGAATATATATATATATTGAAGAGCAGATTACTTTCATATTCATACATCTGACATAGTCTACATATCTCAAACATATAAATGACATCATTACAAGTACATATTGATAAAGTGGCAAAAAAGTAAATTAAATTTTTTTTTTTACTTTGTTTGTTATTTGATTAAAATCAAAATTTTTTCATATGTATAGTAAAGCTACAATTATTCTACCATTAAGTAGTATCTGTATTTTTTGTATACTACTTTTATTATTTACTTCGGCAATTATCTTAACTCTTATTCCAATGTATTTAATGAAAAATAATATAGCAAGTAAGTAGAAAGATACTTGAATTTATCAAAAACAAAAATTTTTTCTATTGAAGATTCTTTTTCAATTGAAAATAAATATCTTGTATTAAATCCACAAGAAAATCTTCCGGCACTTGGTCAAACATCAACAATTGCATGTAATAGAATAGCAAACAAGGTGAGACAATTTTTTAAAAATAAATTGTTTATCATCTAAAGTTAAATCTCGAACAAATGTATTTTTTTTTGTCAGTTGATTGATGCAGCTAGTCTTCCTTCGAGTGTACTAAAACCACTTTCATGTAGAAGTGCAGTGTTAGGATCAAGTAGACGTCGACGATCACGGTATGAATATATAAATAGATGAAATCGAAAAATTAAGTTTTGTTTTTTTTAAGACCAATGAATCGTGCTAGTCATCAAATTCGAAATGGAAAAATGTTTATGGAAGTGATGATGAATTATGATAATTGTTTAATTTGTCGTTTACTAACAAATTTAAAGAAATTAATTGGTCTAAAATTTACAGTACAATTCGATTATTATGGTAATCGTACAATAACATTTATTGTAGAAAGTATGAGTAATAATGGTAATTTTTATTAGATTTTTAGTTTGTATATATATATATTCTTGAACTTTTTTTTTTTTCCATATAATAGATTTTGGTATTCTATCTACTGATGGCTACAATAATAGTTTATCATTTTTATCTAATCTTAACTTTTAAAATAAATAATTTCAATATTTAAATTTGAAGAAATTTTTTGATTTCTTTTCATGAAAATACTAATTATTAATTCTCATAGTTATATGCTATACAGATTTAATTAGATTTTTTTTTTGTTTTCTTATCTAATTATTTTCACATAATTAATACATTGAAATAAGAAAAATAAAAACAATATAAAGATTTTGTATATGGATACTTGCATATTATAATAACTAACGAAACTCTTCTTTTTTTTTTTTGCTTTTAAAAAGTTCTAAGAAAGAGAGCGTAGCAAAGCTTAGTAGAACAAGAACTTATACATTGTTTTTCACTGACTTTTCTTTATTGACATCAAACAATATGACATAATCAGATTGTCTAAACTTTGAAATGAACGGAAGACAAAAGAAAAAAAAACAAGGATTGAAATATTGATTTTCTCAAGAACAATAGAAGAATGATCGATATCAGACTGTTGCTTCAGTGTCAAAGAATTAAATCAATGTCGAACACTGGTTTTTGTCCTTTAGCCATTGACTGAATTGCTAATAGAAATTTATATTATGTACATAAAACATTTTATAGAAGGCAAAGAAAATTCGGATCACTTCAGCGAAATCAATAGAATCTAACTTTCCCATCTTCCTGTTAATTAATAATTAATTAAAAAATATACCAAGCGATAGCTCAAAGTATTTTCTATGGGACCTGAAAAAATCTCGTCGATTCATTGAACCGTTGAAATGAAATTCTCATCACAATAAGATCTACTAAAGAAAAACAATTTTCTTTTTCTTTTCTTTCTGATGTAATTCAGATCACTCAACCAAAATGTACTTGGGTAATTCGGACCATCCAAGCAATTTTAGCTGAAGAGAACTTGCAAAACCTTTAGCACTTTTCAAGTTGGTTTTCATGAGTTGAGTTTGACACAAAAAATGTTTCGCCTCACTTTACTCTATCTATCCATGTAAAATGAGAAAAAAAAATTAACTGATCTGATCGATTACCGTTGAAAATGAGAAAAAACAAGAAAAGAACATTTTTTTCAACTCATTCTTTATATCTTTAATTTGTTTTTTTGCATTTTTACGAAAATTCTCATGAAAAAAAAATTTGACTTTTCTGGTACAAAAATATTGCCGCTACAAAGCTATGAAAAAATAAAAATCATATGATTAATTTTTGAGAAACTAAATGGCTATTAATCGAAATTGACTTACATTTTAATATCTCTAAATTTTGTATTTTTTCAATTTTTGAAGCACAAAACCAAATTATTACATAATAATGAGAGTTAATTTTAAAAATATTAAGAACCTACCAAATAATAGGAGAAATATTGAGATTTCATGAACACAATCATAGTTATGTTATCAGTCCGCATGAATCCGAGTGCGTTTTTCTGAATGATATCTAAGAAAAGAAAAAGTTTGTCAGCGCATCTGCTTTCAGACTGAAATGTGGAAATCACATATATTGTCTGGACTAGTGAAACTAATACAAAATATGTGAAACAAAAAATCTCTTGTAGACTATAATTCTTTTTCAGGTTAATCGATAATCAGAGTCAGGATCTTTTTCATTTGAGTTTTCCGAATTGAAGCTTTTTCTTCTACGAATGTTCTGTTTTCTGTTCGCATTCTAACATTTGCTCATTACTTTTTCTTTATTTCTATTCGTTTGTGCAAATTTAACATTCTTATTTTAGAACCATTGAATTATTAGGTGAATAAGTTTGTTTCACAACTTCATGATATCTATAGTAGATCTTGCGAATTGTTAAGCATTAATCAACTCTTAAACAATGATATTCCTTATTGTTCGAAATAGTAACTTTATCAATTTTTCAAAAGAACTCTAGAAATTTGAACATATGCTATTATGGATTGCTTCAGTCTGTAATCGAGACCTGCTTTTCTAAGTGTGTATAAACGGAGGAGGAGGGAGCCGCAAATCTTCCACTTGGTATTTTCCTCGAAAATATACGTGAAATCCACGAAAAAATAATCGACCTACAAACGACGCAATCTAAATAGTTGAGGTATGCGTTCGGTTTTGAACCGCGACAAGATCAGCATTCATACTACCAAGCCGAAGTACTCTTAATATGTTTAAGATTAACTCTCATTATTATGTAATAATTTGATGTTGTACTTCAAAAATTGAAAAAATAAAATTTAGACTTACTAAAATGTAAGTCAATTTCGATTAATAGCCATTTAGTTTCTCAAAAATTAATCATATGATTTTTATTTTCTCATAGCTTTGTAGCGGCAATATTTTTGTACCAGAAAAGTCAAACTTTTTTTTTTCATGAGAATTTTCGTAAAAATGAAAAAAACAAATTAAAGATATAAAGGATGAGTTGAAAAAAATGTTCTTTTCTTGTGTTTTCTCATTTTCAAACGGTAATCGATCAGATCAGTTAATTTTTTTTTTTTCATTTTACACGGATAGATAGAGTAAAGTGAGGCGAAACATTTTTTGTGTCAAACTCAACTCATGAAAACCAACTTGAAAAGTGCTAAAGGTTTTGCAAGTTCTCTTCAGCTAAAACTGCTGGTGTGATCCGAATTACCCCATCTAGTGTAATTCGGATCATTTTTTTAGGGCTCTCGTCATTTTTTTAAAAATATTTTTACATGGTTTGATAGAAAACACTCTGAGCTCTCTGTTGGTAAAAAAATCTTTTTTGTCAAATGTAAAATTGTTGAGTTATAGCTGAAATACAACGATTTTTGTTTTTTTACTGATCCGAATTACATCAGACGACTAAATATTTTATTCTTCATATTCATAAACATTCGTATAGATATTATTTACGGCGCATCTTTCAAAAAACAAAAAAAATCAAGATTCATAAAGATAACATAAAAAAATTAGTATTATATTATTTACAATCAGATATTTCTATGACAAAAAAAAAGAAATAAATTCTTATCATACTATTATATTATTCAAATAGTATGATTTTAGTTTAACATAATCTTTTATTCAAACTTATCCTCTAAATTTTGTTGCTGATGAGTACATCTCATCCATCTTCATATATACATTATGAAACACTGAATTATTTCATAGTATTGATAAATTTCATATTTTTAGTCCTACGATATTAATTTCACGGATAATTTGAACACAAATACAAAAATATTCTTTTCTCTTAGTCATTCATATCATAGTTGATACATATAGTAACCAGGCTTTCCGATTAGGAGGAATATCCCCCCAAAATTGTCCGTGTGTCTGCGAAAAGTTTTAATACTGTCTGCCAATTTTTTACGGTTGCTGGGAGAAACGACCGATTGTATGGAAGCCCGAGGGGGGTACGGTACGACCTAGTGAAAATTGATGTCGTCTTCCCCCCTCGGTCAACAATTTTCATGCCAGAAAAATAAGAACATTGTCTGCGAAAATTTTAGCCCCCCCTCACTCCTAAAAACAATCGACAACCCTGATAGTAACTATGTTACAAAGAAATATACAGGTAAATTTTCATTTGTAGATCGTATCCTTTCAATCTCGAGAATGATTAGATGAATGTCATTCAAATAACCACGAACATTTATCAAAGTAGTATTCGATTTTCAAAATGCAAGATGAAAAAAAAAAGATAAGATTATTTTTTTTATCTTATCGATCGATATTGACTAAATATATATTATTTTTTTCTCTAACGAAACTAAAGAAACATTACATTTTTGATAGTAATATGATTAAGAAAAGAAAAATAATAGTAGTTCATTAATCATAAATCATATTTGTGGTTTTTTTTTATTATTTACATACAAACCACTTGTATATAATTTTTTTTTCTTTTGTAAATAAAAATGTTTTATATCTTGTTTTGTAATTCAACATGTGTCATAAAATCATATGAATGTTTTAGATTTGATAAATTTAATCTCATCTATACTTAATACATTTTCTGTGTCGATTTTATTTTATTTTGAGTTATGAAAAATTGAAAATATTTTTACTTCTATTTGCTAATTTTTATCTATTATCAAGTAAGAATAATATATATATATATATATGAATCAGTTCATAGATAATTTTCATTAATTATCTAAATCAAAAATAACTATATGAATATCGATATACAAATATATTCAATATCAATTTCGTATCTATGAGTAAAATACAAAAAATTAAAATCTTTTGTACATTGATTCATTATGAAAATTTATTCTATATGTATCAATTTATATTAATTTTATTTAATATAATTGTTTGATTTGGATTTATATTTGGATTTTTTTTTGTGAAATGATCATTAAACAGGAGATGACTAATAACCATATTCTTTCAATTATGAATATATTTGTGTTTTTTCAATCATATGATATCAACTGTTTTTAATAAAGATATGTTTGATTAACATAATAAAAAAGTATAGGCATATATATAAAATAAAATATATTTCGATTCATTTCTATAATGATTGATGTACATTGCATACTAACTGAAGAAAAAACAAGGTCTTAGTACTTACGAAATACATATCAAGGACAATATACCATTCTTAGTACAAATTATTTGAAGTTTCGTTTTTCTTTTTCCTCATTTAGTACATATCATAGATGAATCAATATAAAGATCGAAAGTTCTTGCATTGTCCATCAAACTTTAATCATTGAAATCAAGTACTATTAGAAGAAACAATAATTTCTTATTGCTTTATAAGTACATTCTCTATGTTCACTGATGATGACAATATGTATATGTTTGAAAATATCTGGACTACCTTATTTTATGACTAATACCGATGAGATATGAATAATAGTATTTTGTCCCCAAATATACTGTCATGTTTTTTTTTTTATTTATTTATTTCAAAACAATATTTGCCCTTCAGTATTGTTTAATCACTAAAGTATAAACTATCTTATAGTATTACTATTTGGTTAGTTGATATAAAGAAAAAAAATATAAAAATATATTTTCATGAAAAAAAAAAGATTAAAAATTTATTAATTATATATTAGATATAGTAGATTTAATTTTCAAAATGATTAATTAATTCAATTTTATCATTGAATAAAAGAATTACTTTTATATGGTTTTGTTTTGTATATTGTTTTCACCTTTTCATACAATTGAATAAAATAATAAATAATATTTTTGTGACATATTGAAAAGAGACAAAAACAAAAAATGTTTTCACTCTAAACTTGATAAATTTCTCGCTCTTAAAAAAAATGAATAATAATTATTATTTATTAAATCGATTTTAAACATATTAAACAGTTATATAAAGTTTCTTATTATTTAAATATATTGAAAACTGGTTTTCAAAGCCTGTTCGAAGCAACTTAACTGCCTTTATGTTTATTTCTGCTGAGAAAAAACGAAAAAAAAAGAAATTCTCAGGGGGGCGATGGCCGGTTCGCCGAACAGGTAGATCCGCTAGTGCTAAGAATCTTGTACAATGTTTTCTTTTTTTTGTCATTTCTATCACATAGACAAAATATGATATTTGTAATATATCTATAAAATAATCTAATCAGAGATTAATTCAAGATTTGATAGGTTTTTTTTTTGTAACGATAAAATTTATTCGATTATAATAGTGTATAATATTATTATTAATATGTGAGAAAGTAAATTATCAAAATTTTTAATTTTTTATACTATAGTTTTGCGATGAAGAAAGATAAATAGATAATGGTTTTTTTTTTTTTATATACATCAAAATGCTTTTTTTTCCTTTAATAACCTTTACTATTATATATTTGATTATTTTTCAATTACATATCAATGATATTGTATGAATAATGAATAGATTAAATCATAAAACAAAAAAGAAAAGAAAAGATTTTAATTATAATAAAATCATTGAAAATGTCAACAATAAGAAAATTATAAATTATTATAAATATTTCTCAATAATTTAAATATAATTTATTTAAATTTTATTTAATTCATGTTGATCATTTTGTTTTTTTAATAGAACAAAATTTATAATGAACTATAGACAGAAACAAATACTTTTGTAATAAATATATAAACTATTGTAATTTTTCCTTTTTTTATCATTATTATGTTAAAAATCCCACTATGTTTTATATGACTAAGAATGATTATATTCATAAAAAAAATTTTTTTTTTTTTCGTAGCTATTTTACGTTCGAATATCTCTTTTCGTTTTTTTGTTTGTCTTTCTCTAACCCTTTTTATTTTTATCATAGATATTCATCATCATAATGATTAATTTAAGAATAAACATTATCATATTACATATTTTAGAAGAATGATTATTATTATTCGATGATATCACTATAAAAAATCAACAAGATTATGACACAGCTTATCCTTCATTTATTCTTCGACTTGTTAGTCATGGTTACTTACCCTTCATAAAGTTGAGTTAGAAGGTTTTTTCTTCTTTTTGAAATAAAGAAAGACAAAAAGAAAAAAGGAAATGGATAAGAGAAAAAAAAGCTATATATCCAACTACAAAATATTATTATCAGTTTTGCATTCGAAGTATCTATCAAACAAGATACTTTATCAACGTCAAACATATACATGTATTCAACAGTAGATCCTGTTAGAGAACAAGCACCTGCTGCGACAGCAGCTGCAGGGTAAAAATAACAAAAAAACGAACATCATCATATTTGTTCATCTTTTGTAGACGAACTGGAGCTACTACAACATTAGTAACAGCTCTATGTATTGGTACAATACTTTTTTTAGCTGCTGCAACAATTGTTTTATCTCTTATTCCAGTTTATTTGCCAAAAAAAACTTTATCAAGTAAATATTTGAACAAAAAAAAAGATTGATTCGAAAATAATTTTGCTATTGAAGTTATTCCTTCATCTAACATGAAATATATTCGATTAAATCCTTCACCAAATGTTCCACCAAATGGTCAAACATCATCAACAGCATGTTATGCAATAGCTACATCGGTAAATGAAAAAAAAAAAAAGAATATTTTCACATTCTTAATTCAAACTTTTCTAATATATGTTTTTTTAGATGAATAGTGCATTTCATTTTCCATCGGGTACAATAATACCAATTTCATGTACATTTGCTTTACCAGGTTCACGTAGACGTCGACAATCTCGGTATAAATAAATTTGATAAACTATAATTTTGCTTGAATTATATATTATTTTTAAAGAATATTAATTCGTTATCGTCGTCAGACTGATTCAAAATTATATATGGTAGTAGATATCAATAGAGCAAAATGTGCATCTTGTGGTCAATTAGGAAATTTAAACAAAAAAGTTGGCACAAGTTTTCAATCAAGTTTTGACTTTTATGGTCCTCTTACTGAAAACTTTAATGTAGAAAGCATAAGCAGTCAACGTAATATTATTAGATTATTTTTTTCTATATATATATATATGTATATATTCTTTAATTTTGTTTTCTTATATCATAGGTTTTGCTTCTTTTAATACTATTCCTATACAAGGATCAACACCATTAGCCTCAACAACACCTACACCTGCACCCGCCGTTACATCTGACTCTTTGATAGGCTAAAATGGCTAGTTTTACTATTTCAATTGAGCAACCTTTTAATTTTTGTATGAACACTAATTATTACTAATTTAAATAAACTAAAGAAGTTTATTGTCATAATTATTAATATACATTATAAATGATATGTACGTTTAGTAGAACTCTTTTTTGCTCATATGAGTTTGTGTTTTTTTTTTTAATACTATTCGTACATAAAGATAAGAAAACAAAAAAACAACACAAGGCTTTTATACGTATATATGTATATATTCATATGACAATAACTAATCATAATTTTTTTTTTCGTTTTATGCATTACTAAATATATATTATCTCTGTTTTTTTTTTTTCATCGTTATTCAATAAATATATTGATTATGACAATTGGTCTTTACCTATAGAAGAATAAATAAATATATAGATGCACTTAGTCACATCGATTTCTTGTTTCTGTCAATAATATAATCAATATCTATAAAGAGTGTTCTTTTTAAGTAATATTCTTTTCATATAGAATTTGTAGTAAAAAAAATTTATTCGTATGATTTTATTTTAATTATATATCAAAAATATATCGATATAATTCAGAAAATGAAAACATCAAAAATAATTATTATAACTCTTATTATCTTTTTTTTTTCTTCGAATATCAATGTAGTTGACTTACAAATGTTGAAAATACGGTCTCATAAATGATTTTCTTTTTCTTGGCAAAAAAAGAAAAATATTCGTACAATAGATAAAGTCTATTGTTTTTGATTTTTATGGATGAACTTCATAATAGTTTCATAAAAATGTAAACGATATTTTAGTAAAACTATTCTTTGGAAAAAAAAAGCTTAAAGAATTTTTTATTACGAATATTTTGTTGAATTTCATTAATGTGCAGTCATAATTAATGTTTTTCAAGATATGCAAGACCAGAATTTTGTATCTCTGTTCGAAAGCAATATAGAAAATATCATCATGTCTGATGAATTTTATACAAATGAACGTTCTTCAGATTGCTCTATTCAATGATGAATATTCGACCTTGTATGTCTTAAAAAAAAAAAAACGTTAATTAATGAAATTCAACAAAATATTCGTAATAAAAAATTCTTTAAACTTTTTTTTTCCAAACTAAAATATCGTTTGTATTTTTATGAAACTATTATGAAGTTCATCGATAAAAATCAAAAACAATAGACTTTATCTATTGTACGAAAAGCAGTGTTTTATCCAGGAATTTTTCTCCGGAGGGGCGATTTGAATTTCCAAGGGGACGAACTCGATTTTCGGGGGCGGGCATCCCTCTGGATAAAACACTGACGAAAAGAATTATGATGATTATACTGATGTTTTCAATTCTTGAAAGTATCGATTTATTTTATTCGAGAATTTTTAAATTTCTGTTTTTTCTTTTACATTGTAGAAATACAAGTAAAAATAAAATTTATAGAAATGGTTTGCGAAGAATATTTTTACAAATAATGTAGATGAAAATAATTTTTCTTTTGTTTTGTATTTAATGAATCGTTTATAAAGAGTAAATTTTAATTTTTTTTTTATATAAATATTAACTTTTGATACTAATTTTTGCTATGTAATCAATACTATAGAATTGTTATTGAATGTGAGCGTATTGTTTTATTTAATATGTTTAATAAAACAATGAAAAAATTCTTTGAATTTTTTATGTAATAATTTATATCTTCATAATTAAAATAGATTGAAATTCTTTATATCAATATCTTTTAATACATATTCTAATCATAGAGATTATATAAATTCTATATGATAAATATCGTAGAATTCATCAATCGATTGATTGAGTTTTTGAAATTTTTTTTTCTTTTCCTCGTATTTTTTTTATAACCTTTGATTGATTTATCAATAAATCATATATAGATGAAAGATGAATTATTGCCTACGAATACATTTGATTAAGTTTATGCCAACGAAAAGAGCATTTTATGCCTATGAAAATGTTTTGTATATATTCATTCATAAATTTGACTTTTCGAATGAAAAAACAAAAAAAAAGTGCTATTATAAACAGTTTCGTAACATCGAAAAACAAAAGATACTTTGAAAAAGGAAACAATCTCCACAGAATTCAAGTGTGAAAACACGATATTATTGCTGTTGCCAATCACAGGTTAATTATTTTATTCTACTTATTTTGAAACAGATAAATCGAATAAGAATATAGTTTATTATATAAAGTCTTTGATGAGCCATTCCTTACGTATTGGTACACCCACACCCTCCATTTTCTTTCCTTCAGCCAATATTGAACTATCACCGTAATATATGTATATTTCACTTATATTTTTCATTTTGATATCATGCGTGAATGCATACATTCTTTTTTGTAGTGATGCTTCAATAAAATAATTTCTTTTTTCTATCTCCTATTTGTTTTATACGTAGTTTGTATCGGTCTTTCAAGATTTTTTTTGATTTCCTCTCATCCTCATTCATTTTGTTGTTCAATAAATATTTGTTATTGAA
This sequence comes from Rotaria sp. Silwood1, assembly GCA_905250075.1. Taxonomy (NCBI): domain Eukaryota; kingdom Metazoa; phylum Rotifera; class Eurotatoria; order Philodinida; family Philodinidae; genus Rotaria; species Rotaria sp. Silwood1. The sequence goes on from CAJNOP010000509.1 coordinate 102,353, forward strand.
AGTTTACTTCAAATTTAGAATGTGAATGTAAAGTGATGAGACGAATATTTGTAAAAAGAAGACTTTCACTAACATTCAGAACTCATATCGACAAAAATCTTCGTTAAAATTAAAGTTACTGAGAACTTATTTTAATTGAATTCGTACGTATAAGGATGTGGGTTTAGAATGTTAGTCTTCTTTACAAAAAAAAACATCCTTATTCACAGACTTCATCAGAATAGAAAATCGGATTCTACTGTAGTTTAAGTTGCTTTAAAGATATTATTAATTTGAATATTCAGTTAAAGTTTTGCAAACTACCTTCATTAGCAAAAGATATACTACTGGACGAAAGAAGACGACCATGAAAAACAACAAAAACTTTAGTAATACATTAACTGTACAAATAAATTTTGTTTACTTAGATATTTACGTTTCTTTACTTAGGAAAAATTGCATTTTTTAATTAGTTTTTTATTTAAAATGGGAATTTAGACTAAATTTATATTCTCTGATTGTTATTCATATACGTATTATTAAATTTTGTTTTTCTTCAAAACTAATGTTTTACAATAATAAAAAAAGAACAAGTCGATGAATGTTATTTAAATAACTATGAAAGATAATAAACTAATGGTTAAAAATAAAATAGCAATTTATTGATGGTATACTTAGCCTTGATGTTAATTGTCATAATAAATAAATAGTTGAGATGTAATTTAAATAACTAAGAATAATTATTTATTAAATAGTATTTTAATTTTAAAATAAATACAAAGATAAAAAAAAAAAAAACGAAATTTATTATTATCAATTGATAATATAAATTGTTTGAGAAATTTTTCAAAAAAAGTATTAAAATAGAACAAACCATAACAATAATTTATCAACCTTGAATTATTTTTGTTTTTTGTTATTCTATCATTATTATATATTATTGATTTGATCAAAAATTTACTTTTAGAATAAATTAAAATAAGTTTCTAGTTAGATGTTATGTCATGTTTATAAAAAAAAAATTATGAAATCATTAGACCAGAAAATTATTCTATATAAAGCAAATGCATATATACAGTATTCTATTAGATGATAAAGTATGATAATAGTAAAGAAGAAAAAGTAATTCATATTTCGTTTCCTAAATAGGATACGCATTGAAATAAAAATTCATTAAAAATATTTCGCAATTGTATACACTAAAGAAAAGACAAATACACAAAAAGAAGACGACTTGCAAATGATTTATTATTATTGAACATAATCGAATTTGATTATTGATAATTTTTTTATTGTTTATTTTATATTTAATCAAAAAATCACTAAACCTACATTTAAAATATTAAAAAGAAAAAAAAAAA
>CAJNOP010000509.1:108874-152884 GCA_905250075.1 Rotaria sp. Silwood1
ATATTTTTCAAAAAGAATATGAATTAATAAATACAAAATTAAAAATATTTTTTGTTCAAACATCAAAAAATGAAGATATACTTTCTCGTCATGCTTGTTCAATAGAATCAGCTGCACGTTTACATCCAAATGGTTTAATATTTGTACTTATGCGTAGTAAATATATACATTTAAAAAAAGGTTCATATATACATTTACGTTCATATAATAATATTTATTTTGTTCATTTTAATGAACAAGATATTTATTTTGGTACATTATTAATAAATTTAAATAAAACACAACGTAAACAATATATAAATTATTTTTCTATTTCACATATGAGTGATTTTATACGTACAGCAATATTATATAAATATGGTGGAATTTATTTTGATCTTGATGTAATACCATTAAAAAATTTTCAATTATTTTCAAATACTGTTGGACTTGAAACAAATTATGGTGTTAATGTTGCTGTTTTAGTTTTTGAAAAACAACATTTAGTATTAAATATACAAATGATTAAACAATTAGAAACAATTGAAAAACAATTTCATGCATTATGTTGGAATTGTCTTGGACCATTAGCATTAACAGATGCATTAAAAAGTATTTGTAATCAAAGTCAATTGTATATTCATGAAAAAGATAAATGTCATCAAATTGATATACAACCATCATATGTATTTTATCCAATATCTTATCAAGTATGTTTGTTAAATTTATCTTTTGTAAAACACAATTAAAAGAAATATTAGAGTATACAGCACCTCAAGGCTACAGGAATTCCGAGTACAGAAGTTTTCGACTCAGGTTTAAATTGACCTTATAAACTTCTATAACAAGCCTTATTACATTTATTAGATACTACATTCCGTCATGTTGACTAGTAGGCATTATCTAAGGGTTAATTTAAACTCGGAGTCGAATATGTCTTTGGGCGAAATTTCAGCTAGTCTCTCGCCTACAGACCATGTAGATGTTAGTCAAAGACTGTGTACGTGTTAATGTCTCGTCATAACATATGAAATACTTCCTTATTGCATTTCTAAAGGATGTTGAAAAATCGATAGAATAAAACAATCTTCTAATGATTAGTAAAAACATCTACATTGTGTTTTATATTTTAATCGTATAAAGATAATGTTAACTAATTTTTGTTTTTAGCAAATTTTACAATTTTTTCGTCGTTCAACAGAAAATGTAAATTTTTTATTAAAAAATTCAAGTATATATTCAATACATTATTTTCATCATATGACAATGAATATACCAATTGAAATAATGTCACCATTTGCTCAAATAGCTGAACTATTTTGTCCAAATGTATATAAAGAATTAATTATTAATCAAAATATATCAAATCAATCATCAAATATTTTTCTTACAAATATAAATATATTTTTATTTTGTTTATTCATTACATTTTTATGTATTTTTATATTTATATTAATTAGTCATTTTTTAACATACATTCGATTTATTAAATTGATTCTATTTAAAATATTATATAAATTTCATAAATTATCTTTTTGATTATATTTTTCGTGATGAACAAAAACCAATACACTGATTGTCAGATGTATAGTGTTGAAGTCAATTATCGTAAAAAGGTTTTTTTTTTTTGTTATAAATTATATTACAGTGAATAAATGTATATGTGTTATTTTTTTAATCGATGATGTTTTTGTTTTTGTAAAATTCACATATGTTTCTTTTTTACAGATATAAATATAACATAAGATACTCAAGAAAGCAATGAGAAACAAATATTTTGTTTCTGTACGATCTGTAACATACAAACAAATCAATTTTCTCATTGTATGCCATAAAAAAAAACATTGGGCAACCATTGATTAAGTACAGTTAGATAAAAATCATATTTTCTAATCCATTTTCTTCCTGTCTGATATTGACTGACTCTAGCGACTGATTGTTAAATTATCAAGGTTTTATTTCAAAAATCGCCTATATATTCTAACTAGAGAGTTGCGGGTCCTTCCAGACTCGGGTCCGGGTCTAAACCTAAGAGAAAAGTCAGACCCAGTCTGCATTAAGTTATGAATGGAAATATATAACAATAACAATTGAAGTCAACAAAATTGAAAAAGAAACAGTCAGAAATAATTTTACCTTTAAAGTCGCCAATAAAGAGCTAAAATTGTGTTCCCTTTTCTGTTCATGTACACATAGGGTGCCAAAATATTGGTGAGAAAAGGATCGGGTCTAGACCCGGCCGGGTCCGGGTCTGGAAATTTAGTTTTTCTGGGGTCCGGGTCCAAAAAAACATGGACCCGCAGCTCTCTAATTCTAACATATTATTTCTTGTTTTATATTAAATAGACTGACATAAATGATGTGTCATAAAGTTTTGAGAATTTGTTCTTGTCAAAATGCTGCCTAAAAACTAATTAAAATCTTCCTCAAAAAATCGATCTTGAGTCTAATGTATTCAAATCACATAAAGTTTTCAATTTATCTTGGAACAATAGTGGAGAGATTATGGTATAGTTCTGAATTCAATCCTGCAAGTATCATCTCAGATATACATAGTTATTCAAAAAAAAACAAAAGATAAAATCATGTTTATGTTATTTTAAATGATATTACGAATATCAATCAATGAAAATTTTTTCTTTTATCATAATCGTATTCACAAATAAAAAAAGTGAAAATTGTCTAAAAATGATTAAGCAATGAACATGATGAACTAATACAAAAAAAAACAAGCGTTCTTTAATCGTAATCAGAAAAATTTTTATTATTTTATTCTAGTTGATTGTTTCATATGATTTTCATGAGCTTAACATATGACCTGTTCTAAATCTACACATAATTAATAAAAGTATTTCGACATTTGTATATAAAAAGATAATCATATGATATAAACACATTTTCAAGTTAATATGTATCAAATACATGAACAAAAAAAAAAGTTCTACTCTAGGATTAGATATCATACATGACTTGAATTTGGCCGGATCTTAATCCGAAAACTTTGAACTCAAAGAATGTGATATTCTCTGGTATTGATCAAGTTAAGACAAAAATTATTAGATTCTGCAGTTCATTATAATATGTTAACATCAACGGAGAAAAAAAAAAGGTGGTAATGTCAACTCAATATTCAAATATATATATCAATAAAACTTTCTCTATAAATCATATATTTTTTAAAGAAAATTCAATTTATTAACAAAAACATAGGATTACAATAGATAAGAATAAGTGTTTAAAAATAAAAAAAAATATATATATTTATTAATTTTCTTTGATACGTGAGTTAGTATGAATTTGAACATTTGTTTTGATAGTAGAAACAGAATATTGTGAATGACAAATATTACATGTAATCATAGTTAAACGATCTGATTTTCCTAATAATGTATTTGAAGAATGACATGTCTTGCAAAGCACATATTCTCCTATACAAAAAAAAATATGATTTCAAAATTTTCCAAAAAAAAAATTGAAATTATCTTACTAATAAACGAACGAAGAACATTTTCTAAATGACTTTGTTGAAAACGTCCTTTTATAATTAAAGCATGATTTCCATCGATAGACGCTCTAAAAAAACCAAAGAGATCAAATACCGACAATACTTTTGTTACTTACGTTGTACCTAATTCCATTATGAAAAATTCGTATAATTGTTTTTCTTGTCGTTTAAGTCTAAAAATTAAATAAAAAAAAAAAAAATTTTTTGTTTTTTGTTTTTTCATATAAAAATAAAGTAATCAAATAACTTACAATGCACATATTGAAGAAAAGTTTAAAAATGTTGTACGTTTTGTACCAATGCGTCCCACTTGTACTGGTGGAAGTATCAATCTATGTGGAACTGGATTTGTTTCAGGAATAAGTTTAAATGCTCGATTAATTAACTATTGCAAAAAAAATTATATTATTTAAAAATTGAGAAAAATCAAACTCGAAAGTTTTAATAAATCATCTATAGATTCCAAAAATCTTCAGTCTATTTTTTTTTTTTGTAAAATTTTCCTTGAAATTCTATAATTAGTATTATTATATTATCATGCATTTATCGTTTTCATTATTAGATCCATATAGATTTATGAAAATCTGTCAAGTTTTATTAAAATAAATTAACTTACAAATTTATAACTATAGTCACTTTCGATCATTGCTACATCATTAATGGTTCCATCATCTTCAGTCACATTATCTGTGACTGTTGTTTCAATGTGTACACTACGATTAATTCGATTTTTAGATTTCTTTTTCTTCTTCATATCGAAGAATGTCTAAACAATAGATTATTACGAACATAAAGGAGATTTTACAGAAAGAAAAAAAAAACAATTAACTTACATCGTCATTTATATTTTCGTTAGCAGTCATCGTTTCTTTTTTTTTGTATTTATCAATCTAAATAGAATTACTTGAATACATTAGTTCTTATTCTTTGTTCTATATAATAGAATTATAAACGAAAAAAAATCTCAAGAAATCTAAATACGCTACAAAGTTTAAATAAAACAAATTATGCTAATATATTAATATTCATTTCAGAGTGAAATAGACGTGACCATTTTTTTTTGAATATATTTTAATCGGCTAAGATTATCGAGCTCGGGATTACATAGTTGGAAAGAGTGAACTCTAATACATTCTTCTGTATAACTCATTTGAGTCTATAGAAACTTTTTTACGACTGTTTATGCATCAGTATATTGTTTTTTTGACATGCTAATTCTCATTATAGAAAATTGTAACCGAAATTCAGCTATATATATATATATGGTAAATTTTTGGCATATCCATATCTCTTTTCTTTAACAAGATCACTTTCATCTATGGTAATTTTACCGTATACATACAGCTGAATTCTGGCTACAATTTGATATAACGAGGATTAGAATGCCTAAAAAAGATCGTAGAAAAAACAAAAAAAAAATATACTGATGTATAAATAGTCGTAAAAAAGTGTCTATAGACTCAAATAAGTTATAGAGAAAGATACATTAGAGTCGACTTTTTCCAACTACGCAATTCCGAGTTCGATAGCCATAGCCGATCAAAAGATGGCCTTACTCTGAAATATACATTAGTTACTACTATCAGCAGTTGTTCATGACTTTACTATTTGATCTCACTAACGCATCTTTCGATTAGAGGTTTGTAGAGTAGCAATTAGAAAATTTTTCCTCAGCCGGAACATCGGATACAAAAGAAAGTTTATCCTGCACATCTCTACTGTAATACTTTTATACTACTTATGATTTTTAAAGGCGGCTTTCAACTAGTGGCGTAACCAGGGGGTGGCCAGGTGGAGCTAAGCCCCACCACCGACTTAGAGCTTGACCAGCTGAGCCCCTCTACCCAGTGGCGGATCCAGGAGTTTTCGAAGGGGGGGGGGGGGGGGATGCGGTTAAGCAAAAGGGAGGGGCGGTTACGATAAACATACAATATGTTGGAGAAAAATCGCTAGAAAGTAGCATGAAACCAGTACCAAAGGGAGGGGCGGTCGCCCCATCTCGTCTGCTGTAGATTCGCCTCTGCCTCTACCGTTAAAATTCTGGTTTCGCCACTACTTTCAACAAGGATAGGATTAAGAGAGTACGCGATAAAAACTTTCATAGGGTTAGACAATATTTTTCTAGACAAACTAAAGCAATCTAATCAAATGACATAACTTTTCAGAGTCATCTATAGCTATATACGAAGTTCTACAAGTCTCTAACAATAATTGACTTCTAAGACCACATATTTATAATTCAACATTGTCTGTTGACATACATGTAGTCATTGATGATGCAATGTAACGAAATATATTACAAAATATATGGGAAAAAATCCAACATTGTCTCATACTGACATCTATGATTACGAAATAAAAAAGATTATAATAATATTTTTTTTTGTTTCTATTAAAATATTTCAATATATTATTTTTTTATTAAAATTAAATATGAATTTTAATTTTTTTTTTATCATATATATAATAAAACTAATAATTTCAATTGTTTACTTTCTCAATCTATATATATTATTATTGACATTTTGTTTATTTGCTTATACATTAATAAGAAGATATAATAATCTTAGCCTTTTTTTTTTTGTTGTTGTTATTGTCTTATACAAAAAACAAAAAAAAAAAAAAATCGAGTACATTTTTATTAAGTTAATATACTATATATTATGAATATATTCTTTTTTTGATTAACTCAAGTATTTATATGTACAGGTGAATGATTTAATTTATCGACATTAAACAAAAATAAACATTGTTCCGTTCTTTTTTTTTTTGCTAGTTAAATTGTTGATTCATATGATTATCATTGTATATTTTTTTCACCATTAATGGTGCTTAAGAACTAAAATTTCAAATAAAAATAAAAAAATGGCAAATATTATTGATACATGTTGTGTAAATATACCAATAACAAAAACTGATAAAAATAATAATACAACAGCTAATATTGATAATGGTTTGAAAAAAAATTAATTAAATATAAAATAATAATTATTAATTTTTTAGAAATTAGTTTACCGTCTGAACAGTTTGATGTTTTACAGAATGGAACTAATGATAAATCGGAGAATGTAAGTTATTTGTATTGTTTTTTTTTTTTCTTATAGAAGAATACATTTCATGTATTATTTTACCTTGATGAAAAAAAATGTTTGTTTTTTTTACATTTTGAAATTTTAAAAGATTTTTGTATCATTTTGACAATGCATTTCTAGAGATATGTAGGATTAACTTTTTTTTTTTGATCCCGGACTCTGATTTTGGATTCTATTTCTAATCTGAGTTATATTCAAAGAAATTATTTTAGAATCTGCTGGTTTTATGTTTGAAATAGTTCTCGAATACTCTTAAATTTCTTAGACATTTTTTTTTTATTTGTTCCTGGTCTCAGTCGGATCTCTATTCATTCTACAAACATTACAATGAAAATGTGTGATTTGCTAATCTTCGATGTGATATATAATGTAAACTAGAAAATAAGTTCAAGGAGTTTAATGAAGGATATTCTAGGAATGTTCATACGAATTCTACTTTCTTGAAAATAAACTATTGATATTCAAGTTTCGATTTTTTTTTGCAGAAAATCAAATTAAATTTTTATTATTTAGAAAAATCAAGAAATTCGACAAAATGTATAATAAAAGTTTGAAAATATTTTAAAGTCGATTTTCTATAAAACAAAATTTAAATAAAATTTACAGTATTTCACGATCCTAAATGTAACTATGTATTGTTGATTACTTCAAAGACTATCATATAAAGATGAACTATTAATGTTTTAAACATTACTTTAAGAAAAATTAAATATTTCTCACAATACACAATTCAGTATGTGTGATGTTTTTTTTTGTTTCTAGACGAATTGTACCGATAATCATCATCTTTCAACAAACGATGATAATATAATAACAACAAATGTTATTTCATTATCTACTGATGAAAATGATATATTAGAATCTTCTATTGATATAACAAATCCTTATAAAGATTTTTCTGGTATTGATACAGAATCATTTATAACAACAACATTACGTAATAATCCAAAAGATCGAACATTATTATTAAGTCTTGAAAAAATTTTTCAACAATTTATTCAAAATGAAGAACAAACATTACATCAATTTCAAGCAATGAATTCTTGTAGAATATTTTTTTTTAAATTTTTTTTCAAAAATAAAATTTTTTTTAGATGAACGAATGATTGTTCATCGTGTAGCTGCTTTTTATGGTCTTGATCATAATGTTGATAAAAATGGACAATCAATTATTGTTACGAAAACACCAAATACTCGAATGTATAAACAATATAAAGATATTTTCTTGTTTTTGATTTTTCTATTTAATTTAGTCCAAATATTTCATTTCAAAATTTTATTCCTAATGATGAATCATCTAATGGTGCTAATATAATATTAAATTCTTCAAATGATAATACAACACGTCGTATATCATCACGTCGAAATGAAAAATATTCTAATCAAAAAATATCATTTGAACATAAAAATCATTATACAGAAACACGTGATAAAATATCAAATAAAATAAATCGAAAACAACAACAACAACAACAACAACAACAACAACGTTTTAATATAAATCATCATATACAACAAACAAATATTCCAACATCAACTCATATAATTAATACAAGAAGTAAATAATTATCATTTACATATAGTTTTTTTTTTTTTTGTGGTGAATTAGCATAAAAGAAAAATTGACTTTCTTATATATCATTATTTGAATGCTTTTGCATATGATCAAACTTATTCTATTGGGATATATATTCTTATTTTCATTAGAGAATACTAAAAGATAAATATTACTAAATAACACTATATATAGAAAATTGTATTGATTAATGATTTGAGTATTTGAATATTTTCTTTCTTTTTTTTTCTACAATATATTTCATTTTATAATGAAATTAAAGTGAACTTTATCATAATATTGTTAAAAATAACATATTTTTGTTATGCTTAAAATTTGAAAGGGTAAGTCGTAAACAAATGGGACTGTCCCCTTATTTTTATACGCTTCAAACTTAATCTTCTAAGATTTGAAATTTATTATGTTTAGTTTTTCTAACTAATATTTAAATTTAAATCATACATTTGTCTTATATCAATGCTTGATGGAATATGATTTTGTATTTATATGAATGTTCTCTATTTGATAATAGCTAATTTATTCTGAATATTTTAATTTTAGCTCAACCGATCTATCCAACAACAATAAATTCATATTATCCACAACAACAACAACAATTAATTGATCATAATTATAAACAACAAACAAATAGTTCACCTATGTATAATTATGTACCAATGTTATCACCAACAACATTTCAACATGGAAATAGTATTCCATTACCTATATTACTTCATCAACAACCAACAGGTCAAATTCAATATGTATTTCCTACGCACAGTTTACAACAACAACAACAACAACCATTATCATTCGATGGACAATATTTACCTGTAAGAATAAAAAATGAATTAATAAAATTACTTTTTTTTATATTGTTTGTTTAGATTTATCGATCCGATGTAATACAACCATCAATTGTTGATAATAATCCTTATTCTCAACCACCTTTTGTTCATTTATATCCAACACATTCTTATCCTCAAACACAACAAACAGCATTTATTCAACCAGGTTAAAAATTATTATTTTTGTTAATCTTATATTTATGATTAATTATTTATAGCTCCGTCTTTTATGATTCCACCTAATAATTCTACATCAATACAATATGCAACAAATCAATTAGCTACATTAAATTTACAATCTCAATATGATAATTTACGTATTTCACAAACAAATAATACAATAAAACCTTTTATTCAATCATCAACAAATGGATTACATCGAATGCCTATTTATCATCATTATCGTCAAAACCGTCCATTAAATACAAATAATATTGATAAACAATTAACACCAATCGAGAACGATATTAAATCTACAATAAATAATAAATCTGAACAGATTTCATTATTAGAAACAACACAAGAAAAAAAAGATTGATTAAAAAAAAGAAATTTTACTAGTCAATCAATATCTTTTTCTATTATCTCTCAGGGTATATAGAATTTGTGTATATCTATGAATCTCGATTGTGTGTATGTACGCATAATAACTATCTATCTATCTATCTATCTATATTTTGTTTTTTCTTCTTCTTCTTTTGTTAATGTTGTTCAATATAAATGAACGACAAAAACCGAAGTCAAAGATTTAAATCTTGTAAACTAAAGTGTAATTTGTTCATCTACGTTTTACATAAATATGAAAGATTTAAAAGAAAAAAAAAATAATTTGAAATATAAGATGTAGTGAAATAAAAAGTTTCTATATTAATTAAAATAAACAGAGATTAAACAACGAAATTAAATATGTTGCACAATTATATAATTAAAGTATATTTGGTAAATATCAATTAATTAAACTAATTTATAATTAAAAGTCATGAACATCTTACAATTTGAAGATTAAAACAAAAAACGATAAGTACAAGTGTTTTCACCTGTGAAAATTTAAGGGCGCAAAAAAAAAATTCCAGGTGACGTCAGTAGGAAGATCAATGAATGTATACATGGATGTGAGTCTTTTCTTTATTCATACTCACATCCATACCTTTCATCATATTTATTGTTTTTTACAATGTCTAAGTTTTCGATGATGAATGTTCTCGGTTCTTATCATACCCTAATCCTTTATAGATCTATCATACTCATCGAAAAAAGAATTGATTGGAATAGATTTCAGTGCAAATTAACATCAGGGCCCTCGCGAAGGATCAAATATTAGGGGGTGTAAGGGGCTATTTTCAGAAAAATCATAAAATGTGGACAAAATCTGCTCTTGTAGCCGGAGAAAACTGAAAAGTTTTTATTTTTGTGGGTGTACACTCCCTCCGCTCGCGCGGGGCCTGGTTAACATGGTCCTTAAGCATACTTTAATAACAAAAACGTTTAAATTTTCATATCAAATTATTTAAAATAAAGCGACATAAAACAATTTCAAAGAACAAGAAGAAAAAAAAAATAAAAGAACGTCTCTACTATTTGTCTCAATAAAAATATTTATCGAAGTTTTTTTCTTCCTTTTTCTTTTCTTTTTTGAGTTTTATTTTTTTATTATATCTGAATCAATCTTTTTTTTTTCTCGTGATTCTTTTTTTTATCGAGTAATGTCAATAGCTGTTACTAAATTGACAAAAGAATAATGACATGCATGAAGATAAAAACCATTTGACGTTAAAATCTGATAAAATACAAAAGAAAAAAAAAATAAAATAAGTCGAATAATTTGTTAATATATCTCAATCAAACAAATTTATTATGCATATTTTACTATATAACAATCAATATTTCTATTTATTTTTTATTTTTATTACACAGATAATATCAACATCTATTCATAAGAATATTTTACATATAACAAAATTTAATCGATCTATGAATTATTCTATGATAAATCAATATCAATTATATAATCGACAAAATGTAACATCTTTAACAACAACAGAATATTTAACAACATCTCATAAACCTACTCCAAATAGATCATATGGTCTTGCTTTTAAACTTCTTACAATATTTTCAATTGTTTTTGTTTTTGGTATGATTATTATTCGTTTATGTTTTAAATTTTGTAGTTCAAATCGTTCTTCAAATGTTCTATCATCAATTCATGGTATACCTGTTATACGACCTCAAGTATCTACTATTGAATTACCTTATTATAAACCAGATTTACCACCAGCTTATCCTGAAGCAATAGCAAATATTGATAATGATGAAACTAAATTACCATCATATGATGAATTACAAAATGAACAAAATGTACGTAGTACAAATCCAACACAAACATAAAAAAAAAGAAAAACATTTGTTATTTTATTTTCTACGACTTTTTTTTGTTTTTTCGTGAGAATATACAGGAAAATTTTATAATAATATTTATCATATAAAAAAACAAAAAACAAGCTTCAATAATTTAAATTTTTTGCATTATTGTTTGGAAATTATTTTTCTATTCAAATCATCATATCATAATGTTTTTTGTTCTTTTTGGTAATGTTAATAATATTTCTTATGAATATGACTAATGTTGAATACTTATGTAAATGTCAGATTTAGATGGGGACACTAAGAACAATCGACTATATCTCTTTTGAAAAATTATCATGAATACAATGTTGTATTTAGAATAAAGGTCTTCCTTCTAAACTTTATCGTTATTATGTTGAGTATATACTTCCAAAAACAGATGTTTGCTTTCTCAACGTTTTAAATTGTTTCACCGAAAGAAAAAATTTGGATAAAATATGGCTCGAATGGATTTTAAAACATGCTTCTTTTTTTTACTATTAACGAATCGTACTTTCGATTAAAATGCTAGATTTGACACTAGTTTTATTTTAGATTGAATTAAGTCAACTTGACCGCATAAAACTTCAAGTTCTTGCATAAACAGGATGAAATGATCAATAAGAACAAGCAAAAGAAGTTAGCAGATTTGATGGTCTATCCCAAATTAATGGCATACGGCCGGAACCGATGACCGGAATTTCTTGATTACATACAGTTCCAATAGAAATCGCGAGAATTCGGTCACCGGATTACTGATACCCAGTTTCGACGGGAAATTCACGGAATCATTGACCCAGAATGTCATACTTGTGTTTTTATAGAGTAATTTTCGACACATCGAATGGTACTCTAAGAAATGAAGTTTTCTTCAAGTTTTGATGTACTATAAGTATTCATATATTGCTTATACAAGTTGATAATGAGTCTATGCATTCTCAAAAGTTCTCATCTATGAAACATATAGTGTGCAATTTGTTCGAAATTCTTTTTTAAGTATGAAGAAAGTAATGATAAAAACTATTACTTATACATAATTGAAGAGCACATATAACTGTATCAAAAATGAGTTTAACTTATGCATTTATCTATTACTGAGATACGAAAAAATTCGATAGAAACAAATCATATTTAATATTAAAAAAAAAAAAAAAAGTAAAATATATAATGACATAGATTTTATTTTATTAACATAATGCAATGTTGATAGTTTTTTTTTTGTTTTAATCATAAACTTGGATAATAGTTTTAGAACTACAATCTTTACGTATATTTTACATACTTTATATTGATATGAATATTTAACAATCATTTTTTTTCAGATATACTAGAAGATAATTTGAAAATATTTAATTTTATTTGTTTCGAAAGTCTGAAAATATATTCTTTCGAATCTGTTTAGTTGTAATTGATGAAGATGATAGTAATTGATTAATCTTTGATGTAGTTTGTTTTGTTTGAAATGATCGTTTTTTAGGTACAATTGGAGGAAGTTTAGTAGACTATATGGAAACATACAAAGTTTGTCATAGCAAAAAAAAAAAACTTTAAAATATTACTTCCGTTGATGTTTTACATTGATTTGAAGGTATATCAAATAGTTCATCACTATGCATAACAGTAATTTTATATCGACGATTTTTTATCAAAGTTGAAGAACATTGATGTTTATTAATAGCATTTGAATTAATTGATAAATTTTGATTGATATGTTTCATAGAAACTGTATTAACAATATTGTCCATATTTGATTGCAAATGAAAATTCTTCTTATGACTAAGAGTATCAGAGATTATTTTAGACTTTGGTAAAAATGATTGTATTATATGATTGTTATTTGTTGATAAAAGTCTTTTTTCTTGACTAATAATACTTTGTTGATCTGTTGTAAGTGTTGGTAAACTTTTATTTTCTGAATTATTTGGACTTTGACTACTATTCGTACTATCAAATGATGATTGTATTCCTATGATGAATAGAATAGAATTTGAATTAATGAAAAAGTTTTTTATTTTACCAAAATAAAAATTTGTTTGTTTTGATTCTATGATATCAGATTCATTTGATATATTGATTGTTTCATCAATTGGTAATGATAAAACAGAAATACTTGGATAAAAATCTGATGAACGTCGACGTTCTTGTTTTCTTAAATCATGAAGTTTTTCTGTTAATCGTTGAAAAATTTCTTTACGATTTAATGAATGTGAACGAAGATATGAATTAAGTAATATAAGAAATATATCTTGCCAATGATTTTCACTTATTTGATATGTATCAAGATTTTCTTGAGAAAATAATTCTTCTAATGCTTCTAATAAATTTGTCTTTTGAGAAGTTGTTACTGTATGCATAATTAAATCAGTTACCTGTATAATATTATATATATACAGTTAAAATATCAAATTTTTGCTTGCAATATTTTAACTGCTTCTCAAAGAGAATACGTTAAATACGACATGATAAATTCTCTTTTTCGATGAATTAATCAAAGCTAAGTATTACGATTTTATCAAAAGATTTAGAATAAATAAATTGATTTTTATTTATCTACTGGGTGGGCGCCGCTTACCCGAAGTTTTGATTCGCCCACTCGAAAATATATAGCAGCCATTCGTCTACTGGGTGGGCCGAGTCGGCGCCGCCCATCCGAAATGTTGACTCGCCCACTCGGGAAACGAAACCTAGATAAAACACTGGTCATGACACTAAAAGTCGTCATTTATTAATAGTCCAAAGGATGATTTCTTTCAGGCAAGCCATTGTAATAGGAAATCGATTGCCACTATTAACAAATGTCTACTAAAATTTGTAGTTTGCATAATTATATGTAGGCTTCTCTTCATCTTCAACAAAGTTCTCAAAAAAATTGGTTATTCGAAGGCGAAAATCTTTGATCCTTTTTGTCAATAAATCTGATTTATTTTGAATAGAAAAAGAAATGTCATATTCACCGTTCGAGATGTTGATGCAGGTTCTATTGATTGAAAATCAAGTAATGGTTGACTAAGACGTTCAATAAAACTACTATTAAATGTAGATACATCTTCCGGCACTTTTGTTTCTGGTTGTTCTAATATCACCTTTGATTTCTCGATAACACCTCCCATTGACATTTTTCGTTGTTCAGCACGTTTAGCTGGTGTGATTATTGATTGACGACCTGTATGACAATAAACAATCGATGGTTGATATTCAGTAGGAATTTGAGCATGTATTTGAACATTTCGTTGAATACATTCTTCATACCATTCAAGTGTTTCTGGTGAATCACGCATCTAATATCAATAAATTATTAAAATGAATATATATAATTTCGAATTAAATGACGAGTAAATTCAAAAACAAAGACTATCAAGATTTTATATATCTTGCATATTTCAATTTTTGTAGACTTTTCTGATTTTTCTTTTATCAATTTTCATTAAAAAAAAAAATTATCCTTTGGATATGTCGGGAAACAATATTTTTAAAAGTAACTCTGATGAATCCTATCCAACTATGACAAAAAACAACAACTTTTTTTTTGACATCTGAAAACAATTCTTTTCTTTTTACTTGTAATTCATTATCTTCAATATGAGTAATTTCTGATTCATATATATCCATCGATTCGATTATATCGTTGTAAGTTCTTGATGGAACAATAAAATGCTATAAAATAATATAAATTAATATCGATTGTCAAAAAAAAAATAAATGTTTAATTTACAGTAGCATCATTGATGATTGGCATATGAAATAATTGTGAAACAAATTCAGTCATTTCTTTAATTATTCGAGATTTGGGTAAACGAGGAAGTATAGATTTACCTTGGTAGATTTTATTTGCAATAGCTTTTAATTATATAGAATATATATATATAATTATTTTTTAAAGTTCATTATTTTCTTACCTTTTGTTTTATTATCAGCATATTCTTCAGGAATACCAACAACAAAAGTTTGTGCTAAATGTTTAACATTAATTATACGTGGTTTTTCTTCTTTTAAACCTAAATCTGGACGATCAATACTTTTAAATAATGTCCAACCCAAATATAAATCATCATCAATATGAATTTGTGGTGAAGATATTTCACGATTGATTAATTTATTATCTATAGGTTTAATTGTTGGTAAATAAGAAAATGTTGTATCTTGGTTTAGACTAGATAACCATGTTGATACTGTTTGACGATCACTTGGTTTATCAACCACTGAAGAAAAAAAAAAATCATTGAAAACTATGTTAATAAAACGAATGCATCTGAATAAATGAGCTTTTCAACATTTTAGAGATATGTAGAGGCAACTTTCTTTTTGTTTTTATAAATTAATGACAGCTTACAAGTACGGCGATATTACATAATTTAAGGTCGCATGAAAATGACAAAAACAAAGATAGTGAATGGTACTAATCTACAATCATCACTTGTGTGAATTACTTTAGTGCAGATGTTTTCTTTTCTATTTTTTTTTGGACGTGACACTTGTCAAAAATAAATACTGCATAAGAAAAAGAATGAAATAATGTTTTCGAAGTCTAATGTAGGACTTCAGATACAGTCTGTAACGCTGAAGAGGACAGCATTGCTAAATTGTCTGTAATGTATCATAGCGGGTGACGGACATTTCGCACTAAGTCACTCCAGACTCCGGTCATATGTACAAGTGTTCGGAAATGATTTTTGTCCTTAAAAATCTTTGACAGGAGTTCGTAACCCTTTTTGGACGGGACATCGTATTGAAAAAGACAGGAAGATCGGAAGTGTGTAACTGGGAATTCGGAATGGCATGCTCATTATTATGTGTAATATAGTGTCCGGAGATTGAGATAAACAAGAGAGGGTGTTCGAAATAAAACTCTAAGGATATTTTTTTCTAATAATTAAGCACATTTTTTTCTTTCAAAAGTCATGGTGTTCGTGAGAAAAAACCGTGTGTATATATGGAATAATAATGATAAATACAAGCACTTGAGTGATAGTAGTAATAACAATAGAAATATTGACTGCTTGAATTCATTAGGACATTCTATGTGTACCATCTTATAATAAAAACTAATGAGTCACTTAACATCCCTTAAAGAAGAGCAAACATGAACACAGTTTCGAACAATTTGTCTTTTTTCATTAAGATTTCCGTGCAATTTTCATTATAATCTTCAAACATTTACTATCTTATTTGCCTTAACTTTCATTACGATCTCAATGTCTTTATTGTTACGATCCCCCGGCCATTTTCAATCCGAACTCCAATCAAATTTCAAGTTTTTATCTGTCAAACTCGATCATGGCTGTTCGTTACGATCATCTGGACAACTTTCATTACGAACTCCCTGCTTTTTTTAATTTTTAATTGTTTCTTTGTCATTCCGAACACCCTGTCTTTGTTCTTGTGTCAGGTGACAGGGTTGCCAGATCTTCTGAAATGGCAGGAAAGCTTCTGAATTTCAAAACTTTTTCTGATTTTATTCTGACCTTCTGATTTTTCTGATTTTTCAGGTTCTTTCCGATTTTTCTGATGTTTTTAGTTTTTTTCGATTTTTCTGGTTTTACTTGCGATATTTGTCCAAATTCTATTTCTGAATGAAGACTTTTCTCAAATTGATTACGATCATAATCGTTAGCCATATGAAATATGTATGGTCTGATTATCGTAATCGCATGGACATAAAACTAGTTAGTGCTGAACTTAAGATAAGAATGAATGCTAATTATTCGTGTGAACAGTTCTAAAAACATATTTCAACTGCTAAACATTTATTGCAGCGAATTCGCAAAAATGAAAAATATCAATAGTATGGAACTCATATTGAATGAGTCTTTTTTTAAATATCTCTTGATGTATATAATGCATATCTCGATTTGTTTTTGCTCATTTTATTTGAAAAAAAAAAAGTTTTGAGTTTAGTAAAAAGTCTGATACTAGATGTCTTTGGCTAGTTTGTGTGATATTCGGTGAACTACATATTCTTATTATTATTGTTTTTTTATGTTAAATATCTTCGAAAATAAATGAAGAATAGATGAACAAATTACAACTAAAGCATTTTGTAGTAGTTTGATAAAATAATAAGTGCCAATTTCAACATATTAACCTTTCTGATTATTTTCTGATTTTCGAAAAAAATTCTGAATATTTTCTGATTTTGATAGTCGGAATTTCTGATTTTTAAATTTTTGATCTGGCAACCCTGTCAGGTGATCATAACGAACATGTGCTACTGAAGATCGTAATGAAATGTCCCTTTCCCATCATAGTCTGTTTCTGAAAATACAGATTTATATTCTATGTACTTCAGTACATCTTTTAGATCGTATTATATAAAAACTTTATGATATGAATATAAATAAAAGGTCTTGAAATTTTCAACTCAAAAGAATGTTTCCTTGATGAGATATGAAATTTCCAAAAGATGTAAAATTTTCGCATCTTTCATAGTATACAAAAATTAATTTTTGAAAATTCAATATTTTGTAAAAGAAATTTGAAATAGTTCTTTGGTGAGAAACTCATTTATTATGATGCATATATTAAATAAAAACCTAATACCATTTGGCAAAATTTTCACTTGAAATTTATCAATAGCATCGGTTACTGTTGTCATTTCTTCAATATGTTCTTTATCAGCAATAGATTCAACAATACGTGTTATATTTTCAAATGCTTTATTTGGTTGAATTTCATGAACAAGAGATATAATAAGTTCATGAGATGAAGATGAAGATGTCGAAATAGGTTCTTTATAAGATAATGATTGTTGTTCATTTTTTAATTCATCATCACTTGATATACTTTTATGATGAAATATTTCTGATATAGGTGAACCTATTAAACTATCTTCTCGTTGAATTATTTTATGTTTACGTACATCATCTGATAATTGTTCTAATAATTCAATAGTACTTTGATGAAATTCAATATCAGATTGTTTTTGTTGAACAGTTGAAGAAACATTATATGGTCTTAAAGTTTTTATTATTAATGATTCTTTTGGTGATTCAATATAATCTTGATCAATTTTTTTAATAAGTTTATTATAAATAAATTGTGTTCGTTTATAATTATCATAAGATTTTCGTTTTAAATAATTAATAATATCTTTAACTTCAATTAATGAAGTATCATATTCTTCATGTAAAATATTTCGTATTTGTTTTTCTGTTAATAATTTACCTAAACGTATTTCAATATCATTATATTGATTATTAATATATATTCGTAATTCTTGTTCATTTAATCGTCTTTGAATAATATATTCAAGTTCATCAAGTGGATTTAAATATTTAATATTAGCTTTTAATATACTTTTTTTTAAATTATTTTTTTCTTTTATTGTTAATGAACGATTAAAAAATTTTTCTATTTTATCATAATAACCTGAAGCTAAATCTAATATTTGTTCTGATTTCATTTCACTACTAAGTAAACGTGATAATGGTTCAAAACGAATTTCAGCAAAACGAAGTAATTCATGTGGTGATAATTTACGATCTAATATTATTAAATAAAATAATTAAAATTCAAAAAACAAAAAAAAAAAACTTACGAAGAATATTTTCAAAATATCGTATACGATTAATAGGTAATTCTTGTAATTCATCTTCTTTTTGTTTATTTAATTGTTCTTCAATTAATTTTATAATTTTTCTATAATGTCCATTTAATAAATCAATTAATTCATCTTGTTTAAATGATCGTTGTAGTATTGTACGAATTTCATCAAAACGATCACCAGCTAAATTAGTTAATTCATCTAATGTTAATGATCGATTTAGAATTCTTTCAATATTTGTTATATCAACAATATGAGGTCCTAAAAGAAATAATATTCAAAATAAAAACAAAAAACTGTTAGATTTAGAGTGAATCATATTTTGTTTTTGATGTGTATCTTTCTTTTTTGTCAAGACGTATTCTAAGTCGACGATTCACGCAAACTTGAAGAATCTTTCTTTTGCCTTTAGTCGAGTTCTAGCATTTTGTTATTCGTCAATGTCTAAGGAAACATTGAATCCTTTCCTGGCAATTTTGATAAAGGTTAGCTACTACTTTTGATATGTTCTAAGTAGTATAAAAATAATTCTATACCTGTTTCTTTAGAAGACAATTGTCGACCGATTAAACTTTCGATAGTTAATTTATCTCCATTGAGTAAATTCGATCGTTGTAAATCATTTAGTGGTTTACCTAAATCATGTTCGATTTGAGTGAAATGTAAACTAGCAAATCGTTCAAGTTCATCACTATTTAAATTATTTCCTATAGCTTTTTCAATTTCTGATAAAGTAAAATAAATTCGTTGTTTTAATATTCGATCAAAAATAAATAAATCTTCATTAGATTCATCTTCTTCTTCTTCTAAGTCCATTAAATTTATTTTTGGTACTTCATTCATATCTAATTGATTTGAAGATAATTTTTTCTTTAAATCTACTTTTACTAAATTTTTTTGTTGATCTGTTAGATACTAAAAAAAAAGAAAGATTGATAATTATCAAAATGAGATAAGTTAATTTAAAAAAAAACAAACAAATCATCTCATACTTGAATTTCATCTAATGTCAAACGACGTTCTAAAACATCTTCTAATTCTTGAATTGTTCTATCAATCGATGGATTATGTGTAAGTTGAGATGCAGTCAAATCGATTATATTGACTGGTTTGTATGTCAAGCGTTCAGTAGATGTCTAAAATAAAACAAAAAATGACTCATTTATTTAAACTTATTCGAACAAAATATTCAACTATGCATTTGCTTTTGAGTTCGAATTTTTTTAGTTCATTTAAGAATTTCTATCATAAAATTTGTTTCGCATGGCACATAGATATGTATCTTTTGTTCAGAAATGATTGCATATTATTCACAATATTATTTTTAAGAAAATAAAGCATCTTCGGCGAAAAACAGTTAATCAAGGAAGCCCGTGCGCACAGGCATTTTCAGTCATCCGATATAGTCTCGCACACTAATTTAGAATATCCTATTGATTTCTAATAGAAATGTTTTTGAGCGTAAAAAAAAAATCAACGTTATTTAAAAACGTCTTGTAGAGTTGTCTCACACTAAGGAAGGAGCGTTTGTTTTATTGAACTTAAGAGGAAAGACCTGTAAGTGTGAAATGATTTTTCAGTTAGGATTGTATGCCTCATGTAAGTTTCAATGAGTTATGAATTTCCTGAAAAAAGCTCGAGCTTATTGTTGCCTAGATATTATATTTTGTATGAGAATACCGTGCTATTCTCAGGAGTAGCAAGAAAAATTAAGTTTTGAAGTGAGACTTGAAACTTTACATAGAGACAGGCATAAAAAGATCTGAAACTTTTACAATAAGCTATTTCCCATTCAGGCTTGTCTCTAAACATAGTTTCAAAACTCAATTTTTCTGATGTTCTTGAGAAGGTTCACGACATTCTGCTTAAAAAATATAACATCCCGACACTAAAAAATTATGAGTCCGAACTCTTTTCAGAATATTCATAGCCCCTTAGAGAACTTGCATGATGGTTAAAATTCCAACTTAAAAGCGACTTGACACTTAGAAATGTTTCCTCATTATAATCATTCGGAAAATTAGTTTAGGAAAAAACTTCTTTTCACAAAAACTACACATTCAAAATATGCACTTTTTCGTAGTAGTGTGTTCCAATGCTTTTGTACCACTGAATACTAACTACATTGAAACTGTACATTCTCTTGTCAGTTTTAAAATACATTTACCAATTGTCGACCGAGTGCTTTTTCAATACCACTTAATTTACCATTGAGAATATCACGTATTTCTTTATCAGTTAAATTACGATTTAATTCATTTTTAAGATCAATAAAACGATTTTTATAAATTGATTTAATTGTTTCTGTTGATAATGATTTATTAAATAATTTTTCAAGACTAATTATATCACCATTTGCAACCATAATTATTTCTTGTTTTGTTAATGATCGTCCAATATTATTTTCAAGATATTTTATATTTTCTAATAAATTTTTATCTTGTGTATTTTCAATTAATTTTAATAGTGATGCTGTAATAGGAAGAATTTCTTGAATTTTTTCATTAATATTATTATTATATTTTAAATTTTTACTATATTCAATCATAGAATAATCATCATGTATTAAACGTTTTTTTTCATCAATTGTTAATAAACGATTAAGTTGTTTTTCAATATTTTTAATCAATGAAGAAATTGAATGAATAATATCATATTGATCAATAAGTTGTGCACGATATTGTAAAATCTATATATTAAGATTAAAAAATTAATAATCATCATAAGAAATTTATTTACTTGTTCTAATTGTTCATAAGTAAGTTTAATATTTTCTTGTTCTAAAATGTCTATAAAATTTTGAGATAAAATCAAAATTTTATTATTAGGAAATAATTGTTGATATGATTGTAAAGTTAATTCTTCTTGTTCAATACGTTCTTCTATTGTTAATGATCGTTGAAGAAGTTTTTGTTCAATATAATCATATGATAAATTATTTTGAAGTAAATAACGATATTCAAATTCTGTTAATTGACGATTTAAAGATTGTTCAAGTGATGAAAAACGATTCATTGATATAATACGTAAATCAATTTCTGTTAGATAAAGATTAGTAAGTTTTTCAAATTTTGAAATATCTTCAAAAATAAGTGCAGTCAATTCTTCAAGATTCATTTGACCTGAAAAAAATGATTGTCTTTCTTTTTTTTTTTGTTCGATTCAACAATAAAACTAACATACGTTTTAATCTTTTAATTTCGATATCATTTTGAAGAATATTAACTAATTGAATTCTTTCATTAATTCTATTTAATCGTTGTTGAATATTACGATGAAATAATATATTTATTTGTTTAGAATCTATTTGTATTTCATCGAGTATGTAACTTATGTTACCTTCAAGAATATTTAAAATATCGACTTCATCTATTTGTCGACCAATTAATGTTTCAAGTTCTTGAATAATTGCCATTGTTCGAAGTTTATCAGTGATTTGTCGAATTGAAGCTTTACCTAATAAGATGTATTAGATTATGAGTAAAAGAATTGAACAAAAACAAAAAAAAAAGTACCTTTAATAGGTTCAATACCATATTCTTTGTTAAGTTCAAGTAATTGACTATCGAGACGATCACGAAGTTCTTGTAGAATTTCTTTTCGCAATATTGGTGATTTAGGATAAATAATAATTGGATTTTGTTGAGTTGATCGTGATAATTTGTCAACTACTATACAAAAGTCATTGTTTCACATTCTATGGATGGAAGTATTCCCTCTACTTCTTGATCTGATCTCAGTCATCATGAGAGATAGAAGTCTTTAAGTATTCCTCCTCTTGGGATCAGCAGCTTCATTGGAGTCTTGCTTACTCAAGTGGAAATCAAGTTGAAATGGATGGAATCTATTGTGAAACTGAAGCATAGCACTACATATTGATAGGTTTGTTAAATCTACAAAATCTTTTCCACATCAATTTTCACATCTCTATCCTTTATGTGGTGACTATAAGATCTGAAAATGAGAAACACTTTTTTTTTCACTGACTTTTCTCGTATTGAAAATAATTACCTTCAAATACATTATTAGTTGTGATATTATTTTGTGTTACTTTCTGTTGCACGATGGGTACTATCGTAGGATCGAACTGAGAAATACTTGATGATGATTGATGAAGAAGTAATTTATTCAATTGTGTTAGTGATGAACGAACTTTATTGATAATTTGTAATGGTGATTGACTTTTATATGCATCGAGAATACGTTTCGATAGATGACCTGATTTGAATTCTTCTGAAATGCATATATATATATATATGATTAAGTAAGTTGTATAAGAAGAATAAAAATTATTACCAATGAGTTTCGGAGTAATTAGTTGTGTTTGAATTTTATAAATTTGAGAAAAACTAAGTCTATAAGTTTGAATACCTTCGATTATTGTTTTATTTAAGTTATCACTTGCAATAAAATCAATGATTTCTTTTGATTTTGTAGCAAGCTCATCAGGTTTATCTAGTATATCAGATGTTATTTCACCGTACTTAATTGATTTGTAAATATTTTCTGTTATTATATTTATTTTGAGTAGATCAAGTATAAATGATGGAATAGTTTCTACTTCTTTAGTAGATATATCATCAATAGAATGTAGACTCAATTGATGAACAAGATTCAGAGTATTTTCAATACGATTATGTTTTAATATTGAGTTTGATACTATTTCGACTGTTTCAATATGAGTTTGTATACTTGATTTAAGTCGTTCATGCATAGCTGTCAATTGATCAGTAAGAGAAGAATATAATTGATTTTGTATATCAGTTGATCCTGCTATAATGTTGATAAATTTATTGGATGGAAACAATGAATATGGTAATATTGGAACAGATGGTGATATTGATTTTAAATTGGACTTCGTCATGATGGTTGATTTATATTGTGTTGAAAGAATAGAAGTTGAAACTGAATGAAGTAAACTACTAAATTGTTCATCATTGAGAATAAATTGAGAGGATGATGTTGGTAAAGATGTAGTGTATTCAAAATCATTAGTCAATATGTTTATATTCCATAGTGTAGCTAGTTGTTCTGGTTTGAATCGAAATTCTATCATCTATGAAAATGAATATAATTCAACAAAAGACTATTTTAAATGTTTTTCAATTTACATTGATATGTTCTGTTGTACAAGTTGTCAATTCATCGAGTTTGATATTAGATGATTTTACAAGAGAAAAAATTTGTTCGACAGTTAAATAAACATATTGTTGAATATGAAATGATTTATCAATCGATTGAGTAAGATCAACAGACTTTTGTATCGTATTTGCTTGACTATTTTGATTGATCAAACTACAGAGTTGTTTCTGATCGAATACTTTTGATTTTTCTTCGTTGCGAATTGATACTATTTGTTTTACTGATATTTTATTTTCCATAGCAAGATGAATCAGTTGATTGTGTGTTAGTTGTAAAGGTTTATTGGAAGTGGATAATGAATGAAAATGTTCCAAAGTCATGTCTAATAACTGATAAGTAGAATCAATGATAGAATTTGAATTGATCACTTACTTTGAATTAAAGCTAACTGCCTGATTTGTTGATAATCCAATGAAAATAATAATGATTGATCATTTTCATTTGATCTTTGTTGCAACGTATAGATACCTATGAGTTGGGCAACAGAAAGTCCAACAATTCTTTGATTGTTAACAATACGATGATGAGCAAAGAAATAAGCCAGCTGTGATGAATTCAAGCGAAATTGTTGAGCTTGTATGCTTTGTTGTTTTAAATTTTGTTCAATATCTAATAGTTTTCGAATATTAAAATTATTTTGATTGATCAAATGTGCGATTTGTGAAGATGTAAGAGTAAACTTGATTTTAGAACTATCGAGTAATGATGAATTTTGTAAAACAGTTTCATTATTAAGAATTCTATCTATATCAATCATTTGTTGATTACATAATTGAATTAATTGATCAAGTTGAAGAACAAGCCATGATTGTTGTTGTTCTAATAATAACGTTGATGACATCCAATTGACCAAGTTTATTTGATTGATTAAAAATCGGATTTGATTTTCATTTAAATGAAGATTATCTTGTGATATTTCACTATACTCAACTGAAAAAAGACAAATAGATTCAACATCCTTCTTATGATTTTAAATCAATGAATAGTTCGAAGGATGCTCTATGATCAAATAACATGACATTCTGGTACAATTCACATGAAATCATATAAGGAATATTTGCAAACTTGAAAAAAAAATTTTCTGAGCGAAAACATATAAAATGCAAGACAATAAATAAATAATATTAGCTAAGATATTAATTCAAAATAAGTTATTTACTATCTGTGATTGAGATATTTTCTTCGATGGCAATTTGAACTAACTGTTCTTCTGTGAGTTCAAATTTATCTGGTATTACAGTTGTTTCCAATAACTTTTGTAAATAATCTTGAAATTTTTCTGTAGAAAGATTTTGTTTCAAATATATTCTATTAAACGTAAAAGAAGTTCAATTATTTGTTCCTATCATACATTTCTAAAAAGCGAAACTGACTATATCAATCTAATAAAAGAGAGAATCATAAATAAGAGAAATTATATGCATTAATGAGTAACAATCTCGTATGATATTTAACGAACTTAAACAAATGTTTTTGCGAGAATTTGCTTTAGAACAAACAATAGCTGATCTGCAATAGATGTGTATTTTATGTTGTCTTCATAAAAACTTTTATGAGACAAGTATAGTTTGATGCAAACAAGTTAGTATCTGTTTCACAGCAGTATTTTAGTAGCCTAGATCACAAAAATTCCGATCGAAATGACTAAATACTACGATATAGGTCAAAAACCCAGTCGTCGTATATGATGAAGGTAAATGACGATTGTACACTACTGTAGAATACGATCTTATATCTTCATAAGTTAGTTGTCAGTTGAGTTGCATTATGAATTTAGCTACAAATTCAATGGTAAGTATTTATTTGAAAAGAAAACAAATTTTATTTTTTTAATAAGATTAATTTGTACAACTGAAGAGAGACAGAAAAAGTGATCCTCCTTGTGAGTAAGAGAAAATTTATGTGAACACAATCGTTTACAACAGCCGACGAAAATTGTGATCTTCGTCCTAGAAACTTGATGAATTGTTTTTTTGTATTTTCCAATTAGCTAACATTTCTACATTGTGTGAAATAGTACTAGAGACTCATTTGTAGCCATTAGCTACTGAGAAGACGTTGTAAAAATAACCGAATAATAATTTTAATTCAACGTATACTTATGCATCGATAGGTCAGACATGACAAATGTTGCAAAGACATATTATTACAGTATAATTCAAGTTCTTATCAACTATTCAGGAAACAGCAACATTTTAATAAGTATTAAATGGTATTTCATCAAACATTAGATTACTACAGATATATATGCGCTACGGATTTCTGTCATGATTGATTGCCAGAGTAGCTAATAAAAGATAAAAAAGTGAGTGTAAGAATATCTATCGAAAGAAAACTTACTGAGAAAGATAATTACTAGATAAGTTGTTGAGCTATATGTCTTGAATCATTTGTAGCATGAAACATAAAACTTAGGCTAGTATGCTTTGAAGAAAGATACGTCAAGCGGTTGTAGCACATGTGTTGTGGAGATTATGCTTCATACGAAAAAACTAACTCTTCGACTCATCCCGAAAATATTGCTCGAGATATATGCGATAACATAAGCATTATATAAATATAGTGTTTTTATCTTGTATTGCATGGAGATGAGTTCATCAAAAATAAATAATCCATCTTAATCGATTGTTGACATGATCAGAAGCAATTTTCAAGCCGATTATGTAAAATGTGATTTTCAAAAACCTACGATCACCAGTTACTGCAAAGTTAATTAAGCCATGCAAAACATCACTCTTGTTTCACTTTTATTATTTTATTTTTGACTAGTAATTTAAGTAAACTATGACCTAAAATGAATGGAGTGTGCGCTTTTCTTGCGAACTAAAAGTAACTGACGCTTGCTAGAACCATAAATATGGCAAGTCAAAAACAAATGTATCTCGAAAAAATTTTCAAACACTTTTTTTTAGAGTTTTCAAAAAAGATTACATTTTTCTTTCTTTTCCTTCACTCAAAGACAGACACCGTTTTCAAGCTAGAAAAAACATCAAAAGTTCCTGTGGTCTCATGTAATTAACACCTGTTTCGTTGCATTCTCTGCATAATTAGGATATTGTAGCATAGACTTACCAGTTATCATTTATAGCAAAACAACGAGTGCCATCCGAACTTTTTCTTTATACATGAAGTACTTAGTAATATCGATATTAATTGTCAATTTTTCAGTGAATATCACCAAGTGGAAACAATGTTAATGCTATTTGTATTGATCGAATGATTTCTGATTCTTTTTAATCTGAACGGTTGATTATAAGGGAATACGTAAGATAAAACTCTTGCTTCAACCGAAAAAATAACAACATTTCAGTTGACTATCAATGCTTTTAAGTAAAAAAAATATAGGTTTGATGTTTGATAATGAAATAAAGTTTACAATTGGCAAGAAGAAGGATGGGATTAGAGCTGAACGGATATTATTGTTGGGAAAAAATAAATTATTCATTATTAGAATCTTTTCTATACTGAACAAATAGTGACAGTCAACAAGAGGACAATTAGCCTCTATAACGTGTGCACGCATTTACGACATCTATTGATTAGTGTATTCTTTCAATCGCAGCTTACGATTTCAACGATTAGCAGAACGAAATATATTTATTTGACATGCGTACGACAAAATTTTGCTTATAGCTGATTATAATTTCCTTGGAAGATCTGTTATTTATTAGCTAGTATCTTGATAAAACTTTAGCCTTTTGTTAAAAAAATGTTCTGAACATATATTATCTAGTAATATTTTCAGCGCTTACTATTAACGTCATTAGTAAGAATTATATCAAGTAGAAAAAAGATAATTGAAATTTAGAATCATTTATCAACATCAGAGAAAATAAAGTATTGGTAAATGGATTACGTACTGTTCAATTTGAGTATTTGTCAGCTTCAGTGGTTCTTGATTGTGTCCGATAACAAGTACTACCAGATGAGCCACCGTAAGACCATCATGCGACATAATTGCATTGGACATTATAGCTTCAAAATAATGTTCTCTATCAATATCTGTTGTACCACTGAATGACATTGTTGATTCGACTGCTTCATCAATTGTTGGTAAAATTTGTTGATACTTATCTGTTGTGAACATTTTGAAAGAACGTGATGGAATTGTTGTGGTAGCTACTGATTCAATGAGTGAAGTATCAATCTTCTTATCAACTTCTTCCGTAATCTGTTTTAATGAATCTAATTCAGTGGTCAAAGATTGATCAGAACGTTCGGAAAAAACCAATGATTTCTTTTCGTTAGTTTTTTTCTTTAACATTGCTGCAATTAATGCTGGTTCATCATTTGTTGCTATGAGCAATGTTTCTAATGTGTATGCAAAACGAACAGCTTGTTTTCGTAGACCCGTTGTACCAGTTGCGTTCAAACGATCTTTAAGCATATTAACGGCAAGTGGAATATATTTTTTTGGATCATGTGAACGTAATTTGGCTAATTTTAATACATCATCTAATAGACGAACCTATAGTAGAGAAGAACAAAATATCAACAATATTTCTACTATGCAAATATTAAAACGTACTCCATGTCGTCCAGCATATTTGAAGAATTCGGTTAATCGATCATTTACTGTCTTTCTACTTTGTAATTTTCGATCACCAATATTATTTTCACGATCAAATGTTTGTACAGCTTCAATTGCATTTTCTATCAATTGTGCTACATCTTCGGATAAACCTTCATACAGATCTCGCGTTGTTGATATGCCCAAATTGCCTTCAATAGTACCATATTTTCTGATCATGTTGTCCAAGAGATCGCGCACTTCTGGTGGTAAATTATCTGTTTTGATGGAATCAGTAGTTTCATCATAGCGATATGACGCTTCTTGTAGATTACATTCATCGGCAGATAGTTTTTGTATATTCGATCGTTGATGATATTGTGCTAAAATCCAAGGTGATGGAGTTAATACACGATTCTGTTGATGTATCACCAAATCATTTATATTCAGAGGTATATAAGGTCCTTTCATTGACTTGATATTCTACTCCAACAAAAAAAAAAGATATTTCATCAGAATAACACTCACAAGGAGACATTTTCAACTGATCAATTGCTATTACAATGAAAGCTCATGACTTGTAAGCCGTCCACTATGCTCATTCCGAATATAAAAATCTTCTTAGGTCTTTAATATACTCTAGTAACTTTCAATGAGAAAATGATTGATCAGTTGGAAACATTCTCTTGTTAGACAAAGAACAGAATTTTACATGTCTTTCTATATCAAGTAAAACTAGATCCTTGAGTGCTTCAATATCATCATTTATATGACTATGTTCACCAAATTGAAATCGTTTAAAAGCTTTATGAGAAAAAAATTTAGGTGCTTGATTCAAATCGATTACATGCAAAAGATATTTGCTGTTAGATATTGTAGGTGATAATTTCGATTTCATTAAATGTTGATTCGTTTCAATAATCTCTTGAAGATTGTGTACAATTTGAATTTTACGAAAATAAGATACTAAAACATATTCAAATTTTGTATAATCCGATAAATAATCATGATTCATTTGTTTCAAAATATCATCAGTTAACGAACAAATAGTTTTAATAAGAATATCTATTCAATGAAATATCATAAGAACGATTAAATCAATATCATTTTTTAGATTCTTACTACTAGAAAACCAAATACAAGGATTGAGACCTAATGGAATTGCATGACATTCTAAGGAGGTAAATTCTTGTAGAAGATTTGTACTCATATATTTTTTTAAAGTATGCATGAGAGCAATATTTTCCAATAATGGTGAATTGATCAATTGAAGACGATTGAATAAATAATAGATAGATTTTTTGAAAAACTCTTCAATAAGTATATTTTCAATGTATTTTATTTCGTTTTTATCATTCAAATGAATATATGAATCAGAACACCATTTCGAATGAAAATATGTTTGATAAACACTATCCTCACTACAACAAACAATATGAATATAAACAATAAAAAATTGATTATCAAACTCACATAAGATCTATTAATAATGCCGATGAAAATTCTAATGCATGACTAGTAATCATAGTTCCTATTAATGAAAGTATTTTATTTTAATTACACAGATTTCTTACTCATAACAATCACATACCATTTTGTAAGAAATGTTTTGTTAAGTAATTGAATACTCTCCAATCAACTTCTGATAAATAAGTAATTATACGATTCATAATACGCTGTGAATTTGATAAGTAAAAAATCTTTTTCTTATCAAGATTATATTTTGTTCTGCTATCACTAATACTTCTTGATGTCTTGCTATTTTCGTTCACTATTGTATCACTATCTTCAGCAGTAATAATGCCTGAACTAATTGATGTATCATCATTATCGTTCTCTTCATTTATATATATATTTGATAGGAAATTTTCATCAATATTAGTACTAGATGAAGATTTTTGTGTGAGTTTAGATGGAACTAGACGTTGTCGAGCATCAATAATTGTCGAAGCAATTTCGTATGCAATATCTTTTCGTATATGAAGAAAGTTAATAAATGTATGAGCTAAATCCAATGTTAATCTATGAATAGATTGTAAATATTTTAATCAATAACTTTTATAATCATATACCTAAGTCGAGATGATTTCGATTGATACATTTCATAAACTTGTTTCATAGTAGAAGATAATGATCCATAAAGTGAACGTAAATAACGTTCTGTATCATAACTCATTTCACTATCTTCAATACTACTATCATCATTCATATCTTCTAAATCATGAGGAAATGAAATATATTTCTTTTTTTGTTTTTTGAAATAATTTCCATTATAATATGAATTTACCTTTGTCTTGAAAACCTTCATCTTGAAATTGTTGATATTCTGTTGATTCATCTTTATCATTCAATTTTGATATTTTTTCATCTAAGCCTATATTATGATCTCTAGTATTTAATAAATCTTGTCCTTCAATATTATCCTGTACTGATTCTAATGATATTGAATCAGTAATAATTTTGATGGTTGGAAGTGAATTATTGATTTTTAATTGTTCGTCTTCAAAAGATTTCAATAAATTGCTTTGCTTTAACTCATCGAATGCTAAATGATGATAATCTTAGATTTAAATCATCCATGTCTTTCAAACTTACATGATAAATCTTCGTTTGATTTTATGAAGAGATTATCATGATGACTTATGCTATTCTTAATTGTAGTAATATCATCATTACTATATATCTTTGTTGTTATATTCGAAGTTTCTGTTATAGTATTAACATTGATAGCATTTGGTAATTGAATATATTTTTGTTTTCGATTATGATTTTTCATGAGTGTCATTGTCTTTGATTTTTTATTTTGATATAATAAAAATAATTTATTGAAAAACAAATGTTTTGAATTCATATTATTAATATATATGTTGGATGTTGATTTATAAGGTTTATGTTTTTTTCTTTTTTGTTTATGTTTACCATATTCAACTGATGATCGAGACATTCTTTTCTTTTTTCGTTGTTGTTCATCTTGATTAGTTTGATGTAACTAAGCAAAATTTAAAAAAAAAATTAATTTTTTGAAATTAAATTTTCAATAATATACTTCTATAAAATATTGTTGTTTAGTATCTGCTGATGTATTAAAACTTTTCGTATTAATCGAAATAGTATTCAATGTTTTTATACTATTATTATCATTTTCATCATATAAAAATGGTTCATATAAATGAGATAATGAATTTTTCTCAATATTATTTTGTTCAGAATATGAAGTGGTTTGTTTTTGATCTTTAAATGTCATCAAAGGATGTATTTCACTTTCAAATGAAACTAAAGTATTATTATTTTCTTCAACATTTAAACGTGTTCGTTGTTGAATACGTGTTAATATTGTTAATGAATCAATGCTCATCGGTAATCGATCAAAACTTTTTGGTCCACCATCAATTTCTTCATGCAAGATAACATTACCATGATTACGTCTATTAATTAGAATAGAAAAAAAAAACAAACTATTAGACACAATATCTATGGGAATAAAATGTGAAACACAATATTTAGAAGATAATGAGAAAAAAAAAAATAAAAACTTTTTACTGTATATCTTTCATTTTAGATGATGAAGTATGAGTGTCCAATTGATTTATAAATATTTCCCGATGATGATTCAAAATATTCACTTCTTTGCCAATAGATTTTGTTTCTAATAAATTATTAAAAAACAATAGGACTTTCTTTTGATACCAAAAAAAAAAGAAAACAATTACCTTTCTTCATTGATGGACCAATTAAAAGAATTTTAGCTGTAGTTTCAGCTTTCTATAAAATAAAATAATTACTTAGGATATATCAAATAAAATTAGTAATTTTGACAGATAAAAGCTCACAAAAGTTGAGATTATCTCTATCAAAATCACAACTTAAGTAATTCAATGTAAAAAAAAGAAAAACTTCAAAACTGAAATCATACAAAACGTCGTTCAATTTGTAAACGTAATCGTATTTGTATATCATCTATTATCATTTGTATTTGTTTATCATCAATAGATTGTAATTCATTAGAATCAAGTTTATCTAATAAATCATCAAAACTATATTCAATTCCTATACGCATACATTCTTCACGTGAATATGTTGTTAATTGATGATTAGCATAAGCATATAACATTTTTTTAATACTATTTAATGTATCATATTCTATATCTAATGTTAATTGTAAATATGAATTATGATTTTCTTCTTTATGTATAAAAGAAAATCGTTTAGTAAATAATTCTTTAAGTTTATGTTCAACAGACTGTATAATTTTCTCTTCATTAATACCTTGTAAAAAATAAAGATTTTTTTCATATTCATTATCAAATAGTTTTGGTTCTTGTTCACGTGTAATTTCAAAAGTTAAATTTTCAATAATTTCGTCATTCGTAATTAAATGAACAATAACTCGACGTTTATCTTTATTCATTAAAGGTTCCAATTCAATTTGTATACGTCGTATTTGTTCAATAGAATAATCATTATTTATTTGCAAATATTCTCGAACATGATCAATAACAATTTGTTCTATTCTTGATTGCTAAAAATAAAAAAATAAAAATTTGTTTTATATTTGACATTCGAACTATTGAGTGCAACAACTATGTATTAGATCGATCTGCTATCTAGAGCCTTAGCTAATCCTAGATTCTTCTTCTATTTCTGAGAACGTGACATTCTCTCATCACTTGGGATCCCCGCTTGGATTCCTTTTAACAATGTCTATTTGATAATTTAGTTGAGATTTCTACGGATTCTATTTTACTATCAATTTCAGTTCCAATTCTGACAAATTATTTTCGCGTAGTTTTGTAAAAATGAATACATATATATACTGAATTTATTCCAATATCAAAATTTGTTGAATCATTAATTATATTTTTAAAATCATGCGATTGTACAAGTTTAATATTTGAATGATATGTAGAAGCCAATAAAAGAACAAGTTTTTTTTTATTTATACGAATAATATGACCTTCATAAATATCTCCAAATTCTGATGTTAATTCAAACATTTTAATTTCATGTTTAGATAATTCATTCTAAAAAAAAAAAAGAAAAAGTTAAGATTGAAAATTTCTTTCATAAAATTAGATAAAACTCTACTGGATGTAAAACAAAATGACCAATTATATCGATATCAAGTTGAATATTATTAGCAATTGTAATAAGATCTTTTAATGTATGTTCACGTAAATGTTGAGGTAACTTAAAAAAATAAAGAAAACAATGATAATAAAATTAAAAAAATTTTTTTTTACTAAATATTTTCGGTGATAAAATGTTTTAAATGTTGCTTCAGTTTTTGATCCTTGAAAACAAGCTGCTGGATAAAAATCAATATGAAGAGTATCTCGTGGACGACGTGATATTGATATAGGTTGATTAGGATATGAATTTTTATCTAATTCAAATAAATTATCTTTTTGTATATGATTTTTAATATATCGAATAAGTTCTTGTCGTTTTAAATATTGATCATTGAAAATTTGTTTTTTATGATTCAAATTTGACCATGAAAATTCTATTATTGATGATTCATCATTCTTTTTAATTTTATCATTTAAAAAATGATTATCTTCAATTGATTCTTTCCAAGTAGCATGTTCTAATCCATTATGTTCAAAATCAACAAATATATGAAATCCTTTTTCATTGAATTGTTTTTCTGATGTAGGTTTATAGATTAATGTTGTATAATTACATGCATTCAAACATAAATTTTCATTATGTAATTTTTTCGATTCTTTAACTTTAATTGTCTTTTTTATATGAATAGATTTATAATCAAGGTTTTTCCAATATATAGGTGGATAAATTTTTTCCAATTTAGCATCTAAATATAAACAATTAATAATTTATTAAATGCTATAGAAAGAAAACAAGAGTAATTATACTTGGCTGCCAAAATTTCCATATAGCATCACGTCGATGACGAGGTAAACAAAGTTTTTCAATGCGAGGATTCATTTGAATGTTTAATGATAATTCAGCGCCAAGTTTACATCGAATTTAATTTTTAACAATCATAGTCATTCGAAATATTCATATTTTATTCATACGATTCAATAGATAGTGAAATCTCTCTCTTGTGAACATTGTCAATACCATTTAAAAGTATTCAATATATGAAGATCTTCAGTATAGAGAGTTGAAACTTTAAAAAATTAAGGCAGCGCGTAAGAGTTCAAGTCTAACAGTTATTAACAAAACAACACATTTTTTTAGAGAAGTGCCTTCTAGTAGAGATTTTAGTGTATAGTCGTATGTTACCATGACGAGATCGTCATTGTCCGATTCTCAGGAACTGAGTTTTATCGATTGTCTTATATTTTATTATTCGAATAATAATTTCAGTATAGCAAAGATACTTCCAAATGACAAAAGCCACAATTCATTATAATAATGTATAGAATAATTTTAATCTTGAGATTAAATCAAAAACAAATGAGAGAAATCAATAAAAATATGCAATATCTCGAAATAAAGCTTTATTGTTTCGGAATATTTTATAATCGGAGACTTTAGACCTATTACGAATATTTTCAACCTAGTCACTTTTAACATTATTTGTAAACAACATAAACCTGACGATCATTATATGTATCAAAATCATTATGTAATCAATAAATCATTAACAACAATTTGAAATAAAATCTATAATAAGAAGGTATTCTTTTTCGAATAACTGTCGATCTTACTAATTTCACATCTACGCAATCAGTTACCCACATCCACACCCTTTACGTTACCACGTTCTATACATGTTGGTGACGTTCAATGCGATGTTCATTATGCAACATGTATGACGCTGGAGTACACAGACTTATCTGAAATCAGAAACTATTTCTATTTAAAAAAAAACATCGACAATGAAAATACATTTAAATTTTTCAATCAATCTTTCTTCATATAAAAAATCTTGAATAGAGACGTTACCAGACAAAAATTTACTATTGTTATGAGAAAAAAAAATTACAAAATTTTTTTCGAATTCGATATCAGGTAATTTTGAATGTCTCATCCAACGCAGAGCTTCTACACAAATATCTACTTTCTACTAGTTAGAGTAATGAAAAAAAGAAGTCTTCTCTTTTGATAATTTCTTTCTAAAACATTTTTTATTTATTAATTCCATCGGATATATAATAAATAAATAAAATATCGTGCTACCAAGAAAGATTTAATATTGTACACTTCATACTCTTCATTAATTATTCATTTGGTCTGTGATATACATGTAGCATCATTGAGATTGATCATAGAAACAGAATAAATCAGTTTTTTGTATATAATGCTATGAATATTTTATTCTCATTTTTTTAGAGAAGGGTGTGAGTGTAAATAAAATAGACACTGCAACCTGAGCTCCAAAGACCACAGCTACACCCATCCACAAACTCATACCCACTTCTACTCACACCCTCATTGATTCAGTGGCGTACGCAGGGGGGGCCGAGGGGGCCCGGGCTCCCCCCTTGAGACGAAAAAGTCCTGGAGGGGAGTACAGGAAAAAATATTTTCACGTGATAAAAAATTTTTTGTGCCATGGCCGGTCCCCCCCCTACGAAGTTGGGCCCCCCCTTGAAAAATTTCTGCGTACGCCACTGCATTGATTATTAAAATTTGTTCTCTCCTTTCCTTAATAGGATGATGATCAAACGTAACTAACTATGTACTCACTGTTGGCAAAATATGATTAAGAGTGACTTGTTGATTGAGAAGTAACAGGTGAAGATGTCTCTCACAAAGGCTGCAAAAACATGATTGAAAATAAAACGAAGAAATATAAAATTGCAACGAAGAATGTTTTTAATTGATCATGAAAATAAAAAAAAATCTTAAGTCCAGTTCTATACTCTTTCGTTTTATATTTAATTCCAACTATAGTATCATCTAACTGCGGTGCAGAGCATCATTAATGAATCGAACTGATAAGTTCAAATTGATTCGCAACATTTCAGTACGACGATTATCAGAAAATCGATCTGGTATTACTTTGGTTTGGCTTGAAAATGCATTGTCTTCGTCATGTGATCACAATCAGATTCGATTACACAGGGTGTGGGTGCACTTCTCTTTTTCGACAACACCCACACCCCAAAAGATTTCGACGAGGATTTCAGAACTATTTTTTCTTGCCCAGAACCCTTTTTCAGGGATTCTGCTATCGGTTAAAACACAGAACCTTTTAGTGGCCTAAAAGGTTCTGCAAACCTCCTTTATTTTTTTCAGAGTAGATGGTCGTGCTGAAATTGGTTTAATATTCAATAATATTCGTTCTATATTATAATTCTAATAAAAAATACAATCAAATGAAATATAATTAATATTTATGTGTAATTTTGAATGTTAACAAAATCAATATTGTTATCAGTGTTCGAAGAAGAGATAGCTTGTTGATATGCTTCTTTAAATCCATATTGACTTTTTTCAATCATATTTTCATTTGCAGTCAAACATACACGAAAATATCCAGGTATACCACATACTGAACCCGGTAAACATAAAATATTATATTTCAATAATAGTTCACAAAATGTTTGATCATTTTCTAAAGGTGATTTAACAAGTATATAAAATGTTCCTTGTGGTTTTACAGGTATTTTATAGCCTATTGATAATAATATATCTAATATCATATTTAATTTCTTTTCCATATGTTGTACATCAATACTAATAGATAGTGTTTCAATATCTTGTATCATATATTGTGTTACACAATCAGGTACGGTATATCCATTGATTGTTAATGTTCGAGGTAAATATTTACGAAATAATAAACGATAATCTAAAGACATTTGATTTGATAATGCGACATATCCCAATCGAGTACCCGGATTTAATAATGTTTTAGCATAAGTATAACATATAAATGTATATGGATATACTGTAGCAGGAGAAATAAATTCATTATTATGAAATAGTATATGATTATATGCTTCATCAGATATTAACCATATAGGTTGAGCATCAGAACCATATTTTTGTTGACGTTTATGATATTCATCCAATAATATGTTTGATAATAACTGTAATGTAGTTAATGAATATATTTTACCTGTTGGATTATGAGGTGAATTAATGATAAGTACTTTTGTTTTATTATTTATTTTATTTTTTATATGATCAATATTTAAATCATAGGTATTCATATTTATATTAACTTCAATAGATATAGCTTGACATGCTATTATCATTGGTTCATAACAAAACCATGATGGAATAGGAACTATGACTTCATCGTCTTTATTTAACAACATAGATAAACATGTATAAATTCCACCAAAATTTCCTGTTACTAAATAAATATCTTCATATTCAAATGATAATGGTGATCATTTTTTCGATAAATTTAATGCAATAATTTTACGAGAAGGTTGTATATTAGTATTCGTTATAGTACAATAACCATACCATTCAGGATTTAATGGTTCTACATATTTGTGATATGATGATATCAATGCAGGTAATGCCATATCACGTGGATTACCAAATGTAAAATCACATAGATCAGATGATGATGATGACGATATTGCTGTTTTATGTGCAGATATAGCTTTTGCATATACATTACTAACAAATAATGAAACTCTTTGATAATGTGGTGAATTTATTGCCGATAATATTCGATGTGAGAATATTGATGATGGTATCATTTTGTTAATTTGGTCATTATTTGCGATATTACTAGAGGTCATTCTTGATGCAGTATCTGTAGAAACAACAAAAGGACATCGTGGTGATTATTTAGTCAAATTAAATGCTATATTTATGATCAACACTAAAAAGACGAAGCCAAATAATGTGTTAGATAGAGTTAGTTGATAGATCAACAGTTGTCATTTCAGTGAGTTCTAAGAACCTTTTCTTCTATCTAATCAACTTAAAAAAATTGTCAGACTACTCTAAATATTATAATCATAAATTTGTAATGAATCATAGTCTGTTTTAGTATGAAGAGATGTTTCATCAGTGTATCACATAAATCTGTAATCTGATAAGATTTATTCTTGTCTAGAAAACTATCTTCTTCAGTTTTCCATAGGAAATTACTTCTCAATATCAAGTTTTCATTCTTGAGTTAGATTTTCTTACAATATATGATTGATGTTGCTTAGTGTTCGAACTATAATTCAAAAATGATTTAATCAAGAGTTATAAATGATCGTCCATGTACAACTGAACAAAGTGATATATCAAAGTCATCATTGTCAAAATCAAATTTGATGACCCGACATTGAAATGATTCGAGTAAATCGATCATAAATATATAGGAATATAATAGTCATTTATACATTTTCTTATTTATACAGATGATAATTATCAACAACATAAACAAAAAAAATTATTTGAGTTATAGGTAGATACTTTACAAAGATTCTTCTCTCTCGGTATTGAAGAACCATGGAGTAAGTCAGGCATAAGAGTGGCACTTTATCTTTTCTTTAACGAGTAAAGTAAATTAGACTTACTTTACCCGAAAAGTAAAGTAAGATAAAGTAAAGTGAAGTGAAGTATCTCTTACTTTACAGAAAAAGTTAGATGAAGTATTATAAGATAAAGTAAAGCATGTAGTTGATGATTATTGGTTTATTAGTTCATTATCACACATTAAGCACATTCTAATACGTCAAAAGTTGCATCAAAATACGGACCGACAGCCCCAAATAATCTGAACCTATTTTTAAATATCTTGAGAATCAGCATTGAGCCTCACTATTTTTCAAAATTTTATTTTCTACTTTATCACAACCCAACTTTTCACACCTAGGGTTCCCTTCAGGTGTCGAAAAAAAAACTTTTATCACTGTCCTATTACAAATCTTTATAATGCAATAGTATCAAGTGAGCTGATTACAAATATCTCATTTGTTTTCAAAAGTACTTAGGTAATAAGAAAGATAGAAAGAATCTTCTGAACGTCTTAAAAACTAGCTTTTGACCAGAAATTTCATTAAAATACGGTCATATTTCGTCGACAATAGATTCATTTGACATAGCATTCTTTTCTCTACTAGCAACTATGAGAACGTGTTGAATATTCGATTCATTCTATCAGCAATTGGCAAATACCACCACGATTAGGTTTGATTATCTCTCATAATATTTTGTTAGCATTACGAAATCAGAGTTTCTACAAGTGCCGTGGTCAGATTTCTTTACCAAGTGTGCAACTAAATGTGATTTTTCTAGTGACAATATTTTCCAGGTGAAAATTCATGTCTAGTACAGCACTTTTGCTCAAAATTCTATCCTTGAGACCTTGTTTGCTTCTTTTTTGACTAATATTCTATGGTTTTAGAATAGAAAAATCCTCATTTGACTCCACAAAAGTGTAATATCTGAATTTAACAAACAAAACTGAGTAGGCCTATGTGGGCAGAGATACTCATTGAATTGGGTTGATATGGGTACCTTTTGAATTAGGGCTTCCATGGGTTAGCCCTAACCCAAGCAGCTGATTTGATCAGATCATTCACACTGGCGGACAAAAGTAGGTACCTCCCCCCGCACAAAGAGGTATTATATTCCATCATTTCGAACTGATCTTTTGGGGAATGTCGGTCTCACTGAAACTGATCGCAAACACCACCACGCCCTCAGTTAGTTGATGTTTGCTAAAGAGAGCACTTGTACATCGTCATCGCCTCATCAAGGTCATATCTCGATCATTTTTCGACATTCACTTTCGAGCAATCCGTCATTCAAAAGCTCAGAGATGCAGCTATCCTTAGTAAAATTTTGGTGAGAAATAGCGGAAATCTGAAGTTCACATTGAAAACTTCTACCAAGTAGAAAATCTTTGTTTTCAGCTTGGAATCGATAACTTGAGCTAAAATCGATCAATGCAGTGGAAAATTGTAGCAATGACTCACCATGAATCCACGGGTTTGTGGTAAAATATTCAGAACCGTAGCTCTATGCAGAGCTGATATAGAGCTATTGAAAGAGTTTACCATGTCACAGCTTGTCTATCAATGGAGCGACGGTATTATGCGGTGAGCTTTGGATCCAAGCAGCTAGGTATGCAGGGGGACAACTAGCACCAAAAAAAACCAAAAATTCATTTTAGGAGGACGAAGCTGTGAACTAAAAGTTTTTAAGATGGTATTTCTCTTCAATTTCTGCAACCTTTCCTGGTAGCGTATCTATGCACGGTATACTTCTCTGTCAGGAAGCATTTCATCTCAAAACCATTTTGCTGATTTCACAGAGTTTCTGCTTGATGGAATCATCTTTTTGTACACACCTTCTGAATTATTCTGACTGAAAAAGAGTATTTCCGGAAAGATGAGCGTAAATTCACTAGTAGTTGACAGTTCTACTCGCTTATAAGCAGTGCCAACGGTTTATTGAAGACATAGACGGAAAATGTCATCTCAAAAGCTTTTAGTTCGCAGTGTTTCGTCCTCCTAAAATGAGTTTTTGCCTTTGTTGGTGCTAGTTGTTGCCCTGCTTATCTAGTTGCCTGGGCCCAAAGATCACCACATAATATCGTTGCTCCATTTATAGGCAAAGTGTGGTGTGGTGAATTCTTCCAATGACTATATCTCAGCTCTACATAGATCTACGGTTCTGAATATTTTACCACAAACCCGTGGATTCATGGTGAGTCATTGCTACAATGTTCCGGTGCATTGATCGATTTTAGCTCAAGTTATCGATTCCAAACTGAAAACAAATCTTTTATACTTGGTAGAAGTTTTCAGTTCGAAATTCATATCTCCGCTATTTCCCATCAAAATTTTACTAATGATTGTTGCATCTTTGAGGTTTCAAATGACAGGTTGCGCGAAAGTAAATGTCGAAAAATGATCGAGATGTGACATTCGTGAGGCGATGATGCTGTACAAGTGCTATATTTAGCAAACGTCAATCAATTGATGGCGTGATGGTGTTTGCGATCAGTTTCAATGAGGCTGACATTTCCCAAAAGATCAGTTCGAAATGATGGAATATAATATCACTTTAGGAGGGTACCTACTTTTGTCTACAACCGTATATAATTCCATCTCCAACCTACCCAATAAAAGTTTCAGGTGAATTTGGTGGGTTAACCTAATGGTCAACCTTGAGCTAACCCATTAAATAATGCATATTTCATAGAAATTATTTACGAAATTGTTTTCCAATGGATGTGTCGTTAGAAAATGAATTTTTGATCAAGTCAAGTCCATTTTGATCTCGATGAAACGAATCTGGTCGTATTTCAGTAAAATTTCTGAATAAAAGCTAGTTTGTAATGGTGCTAAGGAATGCTTCCAATCTTTCTTATTATCTGAGCACTTTCGAAAACAAATGAGATATTTGTAATCAGTACACTTGGTACTGTTTGAATCTTAAAGATCTGTGACAGAGCAGCGGAAAAAATGTATTTTCGATACCTGAGTGGGACCTCATATGTGAAAAGTTGGATTATGATAAAATAGAAAATAAAATTATGAAAAATATTCAGGGTTCAATGCTGACTCTCAATGTAATAAAATCAGGTTCAAATTTTTTCGAGCCTTCAATCCGTAATTCGACACAACTTTTGATGTATTAAAATATGATTAATGTCTGATAATAAACTAGTAAATCAATAACCATCAACTACATACTTTACTTTATCTTATTTTATAATATCTTA
Organism: Rotaria sp. Silwood1; assembly: GCA_905250075.1. Classification (NCBI taxonomy): domain Eukaryota; kingdom Metazoa; phylum Rotifera; class Eurotatoria; order Philodinida; family Philodinidae; genus Rotaria; species Rotaria sp. Silwood1. The sequence continues at coordinate 151,043 of CAJNOP010000509.1, forward strand.
CTTGTTCGTTAAAGTTAGAGATACTTCACTTTACTTTACTTTACTTTTCGGATAAAGTAGATCTCCTTTACTTTACTTTACATTATTAAAGTAAAAGAAAGTTAAAGTGCTACCCCTAGTCAGGCAGTTTGATATTAGAAGGAGACTTGTAAAAAGATAAATTTCTCGGTTGATAACTCTTTATAATGTTCTTCTTTTGTTCGTGTAAACTGTAACTAGCGTTATGATATCTACATGTTATATTGTTAGAATGTAGGCCAGCTTTCGTTCCAGTTACACTCTCACACCTTGATCTTATTGCTAGACAATCTTTTATCTATACTCTATTGTCTATTAATATCAACCCCTCGAACAGTCAGTATGAATGTCGGCAAATTTTCTTGTGAACCTCTCCAATGTGAACACACCTTACCTTTTACTGAGTAACTTTTGCTTGACATAGACGCCTCTCTAGAATAAACACGTCTCGATAGCAAACAGTGAAGTGATTTTTTTCAATCTCGTCAAAGAGACCGATTAAGTTATCAAATGTGAAAGTCAAAATGCCGGATGAAAAATGTCAAAAATGAAAATGTTGAAAAATGCCAATGTAGAAAGACAAAATGTCGAATATCGTGACTGTGAGAATTTCGTCATACTTTTTAGCGCATTCTCTTGTCTCTAGTCTATTCCTGAAAGCAATTCGAATTATCTCCACCAAAATAAAAGGGCATACCCTTATATATTGTGTTGGCTCATCGCTACTTTATTTAAGGACCTTCTATTGGCGAGTGAATTATTAATTTAATATTCTAATCATTAATTTATATTTGTAATTAATGGTTTTAAGCTGTTTTTCGTTGAAAACTATGCTGTGTTATCAGAAATACATTATTAATGGCAACGAATTCTATTCTGAAAGGGGGTAGAATAGAAGCATGACAAAACGAGAAGAAATGGGAAGTGTTCAACTTTTCGATGTCAAAAACTAGATGATTTCAGGATAAAATTTGCCAAAATTCATACTGACTATTCGAAAGGTTGATGTTAATAGAGAATAGAATATAAACAAAAGATTGTGTAACGATGAGATCCCGATTTTTCTCGGTAGCAATCCTAATGGACAGTACATCCACACCCATGGTACATAATGAATCATTTTTTAGCAGTGTCTGATATACTTGTTGACGGCAAATGGTTATTGGTTAGACTGAACTAAAAAATTTTGGCATTCACTGAAGGCGACAACAGTATAGAATATCTATAGATAACTCCTAATGTCCAACATGAGTATCACAATAAAAGCTATGAGGCACTTCATAAATAGCTTTCTGATCACATGTTTTCAAATTTCATTTCAAACTTATAAGTACATGATTGTTCATTTTCCTTGAGAATATTTTTATTCAAGAATTATTTGAATACTATTTCAAAGTTAAAACATATATAAAGGCTCAAAACATGGTTAAATAACGCAAGCGTTAAAATGGAGAATAAATATTATTAGATGCAAATATTACAGCGCGTTAAATTGTTCTCATTTAAGAAATATTTTTCATATTAGAAATAAATGATTTAACGAGTTTTGATGATATTGATTTGATCAAATTTGACTAAATCCGAAGATCGATAGAAAGTGAACTTGGCATGAATAGCATTCAAAATGATGAGAATGCCAAAGCCTGGATCACTAATGATGAGACAATAGTCTTTGGATCTCTTGTAAACATGATTGATTCTCTCTGGATTGCCAATTGCACCATTAGTCAAATAGACGGCACTGTTCGAATTTATATAGTTAGTAGTTTTAATTGTACCTGCAAAAGATTCGTAATAAACAAGTTTTAAGAGTTAGTTGCTAGG